>JBBPTZ010000043.1:0-67507 GCA_038094315.1 Phylloporus cf. tubipes
CACTCCCTCGGTTCAGAAGCCGCAGAAATGGGTATAATAGACGCTCGTATCCATGAGAACGGGTTAGTAGCTCTGACGGGATCGTTGACACTCATGGAGATCAAGGATTGGGATGGCGGCAAGCCGCTAATGCTTGCAAATCCTGGTGTGTGGGTAACGCATACTTGTTTGGCGTGAGAGGACTAACCGGTGGTAACATAGGACTGTCCGAGCCACCACACGCGTGGGCCGTCATTCCTCCCGATCAAAATATATCACGACATGTCGAAGTGTTGCTGTCGGTAGAGACGACAATCCTTGCCGTTGATAATTTGGAGAGTCTAGACCAGCGCGTGGCACGCGGCCCATTTTCGAGGGTATCTCCATCGCCCAATGGCAAGTTGTTGGCCCTCTTGAACTATAATGGCCTTCTATGGGTCGTCTCGACCGATTTTCAGCGCAGCCTCGCGGAATTTGATACCCAGACTGCTGGAGCCGAGGGTCCAGTTAATCAAGTCGAATGGTGCGGGAACGATGCCATTCTCGTTACGTGGAGCAACCTTGCGCTCTTGGTTGGACCATCCGGGGACACATTACGGTAAGTCATCGCACTAGCTGAATATCTCGTTGAGAAATGTAAAGTGTTCCAGGTATTTCTATTCCGGAGCGACATTTGCAGTTACAGAACTCGATGGCGTGCGCATTATTGGTCAAGAAGTCGCCGATTTCATACAAAAAGTACCTGGTATGACCGTTGCTCGAGGAGGCGCCTCGGACTCATCTCGTCGTAGCATCCTCTATGTCTGTTTTCAGACCTGGTTCAATGTCTCCATCCGCGATACTGTTTGATGCTTGGGAGAGCTTTACTCGACGTTCATCCAAGGCAGACGAGAGCATTCGGAGTATTCGACCTGATTTAGCAGCGGCAGTCAACGAGTGCATCGATGCTGCAGGCCATGAATGGGAACCATACTGGCAACGCCGACTTCTCAGTGTCAGTCCCTTCCAACCTGGAACCATCTTTCTTTGACAAGCGGTGAGATTTCAGGCAGCAAAGTTTGGTTGGGGATTTTTAGATCTCTACAACCCTGGTGACTTCGTTGCTATGGGTCAGGCACTGAAGGTGTTGAACTCGGTCAGATTCTATGAGATAGGGATACCGTTGTCCTACTCCGAGTAAGTGGAGGGCCTCACGTTTTGCCACCTGCTAAGTGTTGTATGTATCAGATATCAATATGTGTCCCCGATGCATCTTATCACCCGGTTGACAGCGAGGAATTTGCACCTCCTCGCCCTTCGAATTTCGTCCTACCTCTCACTCAAGGCCGACATCGTGTTGAAGCACTGGGCCGGCGCAAAGATTGCGCGCTCCAAACCCTCCACTACTGGCGGTGAAGACGAGGAGCTGTGCAAGGTGATTGTCGACAAATTCGAGGAGCTCGGAAAAGGTGCTGTAAGTTACGCAGACATTGCGCGCCGAGCATGGGAAGTTGGCAGAGCGGGTCTAGCGACCAAGGTGAGCACGTTTTGCCTTCCATTAACCGTCGTCATCCTACCAACCTCGGCTTGTATCAAGCTTCTCGACCATGAAACGCGCGCTTCGGATCAGGTACCGCTTTTGCTGACGATGAAAGAAGACAAGTTAGCGTTGTTGAAGGCAGTGGATAGTGGGGATACCGAACTAGGTGTGTTTTACCCTTATTGCTACGACCGACTGCTAAGCGTCCCAGTGTACCACGTTCTTTTGCATCTGCATAAGCGGCTCCCGCTTGGCTCTTTCTTCCGTCTCATCGAGGATGGGGGAGAACGTCTCGTACCTGCGAGCAAGTTACTCCAGGTATATGCGCGGGAACAAAACAGAGAAATGCTGCGTGATTTCTATTATAGTGATGACAGAAGAGTGGAAAGTGCTGTGCTAGCGCTGGAAGAAGCAAGGCAAATGACGGTGTGTATTTTTCCCTCTCTAGAATTGCTCGTGTTCGTAATCGAGCGAGGCAGGATCAAGCAGCGACGATCACGTCCGTCAAAGCTGCTGAAAAGTTCTTTTCTGAAGACAAGGATCGTAGCTTCGAAGCCAAGGTGCGTCGACGACTCGGTGGGTAGGAATATGAGCGTTGATGCCAGAACGCAGATGATGGATGAGAGCGCACGGTTGCTTGCAACGCAACAACAACTTGAGAAGGACTCTGATGGCAAGGTCAAATTTTTTGGACAGAGCGTCTCCGAGACGATACGTACCTGTCTCATGAACGGGATGAGCAAGAAGGCGGACAAGGTCAAGAGTGAGTTCAAGGTCCCCGACAAGCGGTAGGTCTTCTTCCCGACGTCAGTCCACATCTCATGTTACATTGTCGACGCAGGTTCTGGTATATCAAACTCCATGCGTTGACGGAGCTCAGAGACTTTGACGGCTTAGATGCTTTTGCGCGGTCAAAACGGAGTCCGATAGGATACGAGGCGTTTGTCCGACATCTTGTCACTGCAAAGCATCCTAAAGAGGCTGCCAGCTACGTTATACGATGCGACGCACCCAAGAGGGTAGAACTGTACGTTCTTTGTGAAGACTGGCGTGCAGCCGGCAGAGAGTGTAAAGAACGGGGTGACAAGAAAGCTCTAGAGTACGTGTTTCGTGACCATCGTTCTCACTAGGCAAGTGCTAATCCCTACTCAGAGCACTGAAGAAACAGTGCCCAAATTCGTTGATCATGCGAGAACTGGATATTCTAAGTGCCTCGATGAAGTGACATACTGTGTTTCGTCTGTCTACCGGCAGGTCTTGTTGCTCGTGTTTCCAATCAAGCTTTCTCATTGTCTAGTCATCCATTCCGTCCAACACTCTAATTCTATACTTGATCTTACCAGACTGATGATGTCAATTGAAAGGCCAACACTTCTCACAATCAAATCTGCCTCCCTCTCTTGGAGATTACTTGTTTAACTGAGGGACAGAAGTGTCATTAGCAACCCCCTTTCATATTTGGGGATTCATCAATGGTTCCATCCAATCCGGTAGTACACATAATCTACATCCTCATCCGTGCGGCTCTGGTCATCTCCGTGCGCTTCACAGACGATGGACTCTTTCGAGAGAATAGTCAGTTCTCGCCGTGACTCCAATGTACGCTTGTTTGAGCCAAACACCTCCTCAACTGTGCTGGACTCGAATGTATGCGTTGACCGCAGAGGGATTACCAGGTGAAATACGGGATCGTCGTTTGAACCATCGGGATGTGAAAGGAGGGATTCGAGGCAATTCCAGATCCAAATGGCATGCTGAGCTTCATAAACAATGTCTGCACCAAAGACGACATCAAAGGGGGTCGACAAGACATCGGGTACTGTGTCTGTCATTGAAAAGGACGACCAGTCCAAGTGATGACTGTAGACAAGGATTGCGCGGTCGGTATCGTCGAGAACGGTCGGAAAGTTGGCGTCGATGTTGGCCTGTAGGTTGTCTAGCACGGCAGGATAAAAGTCTGTGAGGACGATGGTCGCTGACGACGGGTATAGTAGTTTTGCTACCGTCAAGCCGACCAATCCAGTTCCTGCGCCTAGCTCGAGGATGCGGAGGGGACGACGCCGCCCCAGACCGAACCGCTCGGGGTGTTCTGCAATCATCTCTGCGAGGACGCATGCCCCGCCCCACGTCTGTGCACCGACGCTCCTGTAATCATGGTTGTCCAAGGGGATGTCTGTCAGGTCGATGTCGATCTTCCCGACGTCCGTCGATTCAAAGGTGAACCGGCGCTGTACTTTGCCTGCGGCGGCGACGCCTGCACAGATCGCAAGGAGGGAAGCTGCGTGTTGGATGATGTTGTCTGTGTCATCGGCGGGGGTGCGTGTTTCGAGCTGGGCGATGAGCGCAGTGAGCCAACGGATAGCGTAGGCGCGCTCAAAAGCATCGTATCGGACGTCGTTGTCGTCGTCGGGCCCTCGTCGTCTGCGAGAGCCACGCACGCGAGGACGATAGAGCGCATGGAGATATTCAAGGGTCTCTTGGAGTTGTGGGGTGGTGACCGTGGCGATCTTGGCAATGGGTGGAAGACGCGACGTCGGCGGCGACTCAGACTCTGTCGTCGTCGACATGGTCATGGACTCGAGCCAACACTCGTTTACTTCTACGACATCCCAGTCTTCCGCGTTCACCCTCGCCATCCCGTCGTCGAGCTTTCCCACTCTGTCGCAGGAGACGACGACGACGGGGTCGACGCTCGTAGACCCAAACTCGCCCGAGCTGTTCAAGCAAAACGTTCAGCTCGCCATGGAACACGTCACGCGCGTCAACACGCTCGCACGCAGCGCATTGAACGGCATGTATGTCCAGCACAGAATCGTCCTCTTCGGTGCTGACGCCGATCAGCCAAAACGCCTACCATGCAGGTGTCAATCCTGCACAGACGCAAGGTCGGCACGCTCAGCTCCCCCGTAGCCGTTCTAACCTCGCACAGCGGACTTGACGGCCCTCGATCAAGCCCTGCACGCCCTCGCAGACGTCCTCAGACAATCGGGGGTCGGTGCGTACCCGCTCCCTGCACCTAGTGCGAGTGTGCCGACAGAGCAAGAACTCATCGCGGACACGACCCGCGGCGTTCAGCGGCTGTACGAAGAGTTCAAACGGATGCAGGAGAGCAGTGCGGTGGTTGCCAACCTTCTGGCCGCTCCGGAGAACGTGGGACGATCAAAGGGGTGATGCGTACTACCAGGGATGGAAGACTAACGGTCAAAGAACGGCTGCACACCTTGTGAACGTGCGACCCAGTCTGAGTCGACCATCGCCGTCCAAGGAACGAGCATCACAGAAGCCAACCAAGTTCTGATTCCTGATTGTATTCACAAGACATACGAAACACGTTTATGTATTACTATTTCGACTCGGCAGTCAAGCTGCCTGGGTCTGGTTAACATAGATCGTGCCGGACACACACAAGACCTGTGGGGCGTGAACAATCAGCAATCTCGTGCAAAAATAACTGACCTCGTCAGGGTAGAGGTTCGTGCAGGCAGGGGTCAAGTTTGGGTTGTTCGCCAACAGCGTACTCTGCGAAATGTTGTACGTGTCAGCGATGGCAATGCACGTCTCCCCGGTATGCACGACGTGAGTGGTGCTGCAATCTTGTCCTGTAAGACCCAGGCAGATGATCTGGTTAGGATTGGCGTCAGTGTCTAGGTGGCAGGGCAGAGGGCCTCACACTATCGACCTGGAGGTTGTCACAGGCCGCGTCGATGGTCCCATTGTTCACAGTTGCGAGCTGGTAGCTATGGGATGTCAATATGTGCAACGAGTCCCAAGGAATCGGAAGTTTACGTAGAGACGTTGTATTTGGCAGATATGCCATTGCACGTATCGCCTGCAGCGACCGTCGCCGTGCGATCGCAGTCGGCGGGGATGATGGCTTGGGCTACGCAAGACTGAGAAACGAGCGCAAAAATGGACAGCACTACGCACCCTGATAAACGGCGGTAGCAGCGAGCACGAGGGTGGTGAGTAAACGAAACATGTCGAATGAGAACCGTGTCCTCGTCGGACGCAGCCTTTTATACCTTTGTAGCAGATTCGCCAGCTTCGATCTTGTCTACGACGAAGGCGACGTTGATCGACCCAAACTCGAATCCGATCTACGGCCACCACGGAAGCCATCAGAAGGCGGTCTGAATGAAACCCAGGTTCGGTGTGCAAATGTCCAGCGGAGAGGTATGATATTGATCACGTGAATTTACCACACCGCGTGTGTCACAAAGGGGTCCTTGTCATCTATACGCCATGAAGTACCCCAACGTATCTGGCAAGTCGACCATTTATCCATCTTGCTTTTGCCTGATCGTAGTCCCAGGTTACCAACTCATCGATCAGATAGGTGGAGGGGGGTTCTCGAGGTAATCTTGTCTGCCTGCATCCCTGCCTCGCTCACGCTCGTTCCAGCGTGTTCCAAGCCGTAGACGTCAACGACCATCGTGTCGCAGCATGCAAAATCATCTACATCACCGACGGCACGACCGACAAGGATCGCAAAGCAGTAGACAAGGAAATGAAGATCCATGCCGCACTCAAACACCGCAACGTCCTCGAATTCATCAGCGCCGTCGTCGTCGAACCCACGCACAAGCACAAGTACGTACCGGGAATCTACATGCTCCTAGAGTTTGCAGCAGGTGGGGACTTGTTTGACAAGATCGGTGAGTGTGGCGTCAATTGACCCATCGTGTCACGGCATTCGAGTCTGCCATAGCCCCAGATGTAGGTACCGGCGAAGACGTGGCGCATCTGTATTTCAAGCAGTTGGTGGACGGAATGGTACGTCTCCTCTTTGGCACACCTCCGACCATCCCACTCACGAAACGGCGTGTAGAGCTTCATACACTCCCAAGGCGTCTGTCACAGGGACCTTAAACCAGAGAACCTACTCCTCGACGCCGCAGGAACGCTCAAGATATCCGACTTTGGTCTTTCTGCCGTCTACAAGCAAAAGGAGACTGGAAAGACGCGTCTCCTGAGCGAGCGTTGTGGCAGCTTGCCTTACATCGCGCCAGAAGTGCGTAACTGCGTCTCGTGACACAATGAGCGTGCTCACAATGGCAGGTGAATTATGGAGCCCCATATCAAGCAGAGCCCATCGACATCTGGGGCATGGGCGTCATCCTGTTTGCACTCCTTGGCGGGAGTACGTGTCGCACGCGTCGACTTCTGGATCTTCTTAAGCCTTTGTTCAGATACCCCATGGGATGAGCCAACTAGTCGTAGCCCAGAATTCTGCAGGTACCTCTCTGGAGAGATATTCAACGAAGAGCCGTGGACAAGGTTTAGTACAAACGCTCTCTGTACGTCGACTCCCCGCTTCCAGTGACGGTGCCCAAATATGTTTTATAGCTCTGATTTGCGGCATGCTCACGCTAGAAGCCGATAAACGCACGACCATGTCCGAAATCTACGCACATCGTTGGTTCTCAAGGCAAGTACGCACGCGCGTCATGACAGGTCCGACGTGTTCACGCCCCTTAGACCCAGCCAACTCGCCACGCGCGGCGCGCATGCACTGGCCGAACAGCTCACTCAATCGCTGCGTGACAACGGCGATCTCATGTATGCTAACCCCGACCTCTCGGGCGGGTGAGCCGTTTCCCCACCCTGACCAACTCTCTTCCCCCGCTCACCCCTTGACTCGTCCCGCAAGCTCACACAAGGACGCCGACGGCGACGAAATCATGTCCTCTGTCCAATCCCAGTTCACACAGTCTCTCCTCCTTTTCGTGAGTGTTTCTCCATGTACCTCGTTCCGTTCCACTTATTCCCGACGCGCGATCCTCAGTCCCAGACACAAAGTGGCCGACGGTATCTCCCACAGCTGACACGTTTCTACACTTCGATCGGACCCGGCATCCTCGTCAACCTCATCAAGGAAAGCCTTGGCACCCTCGGCGTCAAACACAAGGACGCCCCCGTCGTCGCTGGGTCCAGGGTTGTATACCGACTTCGGGTGGGCGGGTTCGACAGGCGCAAGATCATGCTCAAGGGCTGGATAGAGCTGGAGGTGTTTAACCGGATGCAGGTCTCGGGGGCGTTTTGCGTCATGCAGCGAGACGTGGTGCGTCATCGTGATCGGGCTCGGCCTCGAAGCTGATGTGACGGATAGGGTAATCCGATTTCTTGGAGACAGTTTTGGAAGACATTGGTTCGTTCGCCGGCAATCTCTCCTCATGTCTTGCAAAGGTCCGATGATGTTCACATGATGTAAGAAAGCAGTCTCAGTTGTACACCGCACGAAAAGGAGACCATTTTACATTATCGTGCGAGGGACACTGCGGTCGAGTGATTTTAGTTTGTTGGATGCTCGTGGATTTCAACCCGAAGGAACACCAAGATTACATGGTACACTGGACACAGATGATAAAAAAGATATCAAGGCAATGAGAACAAAAATAAAATAGGCCATCTACACTTCCTGGCTGGCGCCCTCCTTCTTTCCTTTGCTGTGACGGACATCAGATACATATGCAATCATGCAGAAAGAAGACAAACCCTGTTTTGCTGGGTAGAAGCTCGGGGTTGATGAAAGGAACGACACCACCCTGGGATATGACAACGTCACCAAGAAGTTTGTTCAACCTGGAAACATTGAGTAAACATCTTTACATTGGTGCCCAACACCTACTCTTCGTCGTTTCTGATGGCGAGCTGGAGGTGGCGAGGAACAATACGTTGTTTCTGAAAAAAATTTGAGCGTCATGATGCGCCATCGATGCCATTGCCCACACACCTTGTTGTCACGAGCGGCATTTCCAGCAAGCTCGAGAATCTCGGCAGCAAGGTACTCCAAAACCGCAGCAAGGTACACTAACAATGCATGTGTTGATGAAAATCAAAGGTATAATAGGATGGACTCGTACCTGGTGCACCTGCGCCCACACGCTGAGCATAGTTGCCCTTCTTCAACAGACGATGGACACGACCGACTGGGAATTGGAGACCAGCTTTGGCAGAACGGGACTGCGCTTTGCCTTCAGCGCCGGCCTTGCCACCAGACTTTCCAGCTTTTCCTGCAAATGTTTGTGAGATTAGGAGTTCCCCAGAAAGCTATCTCTCCGAGTGCGCACCTTTTCCAGACTAAAAGATGGTCGTGTGAGACACACGAGCGTTGCAAAAAACAAGAGCGTTGACGAACCATGTGTAGTGTACAGATATACAAGAGCGGTAGGTAGAGAGAGGACGGTGGTAGTGGTAAGAGGTCAAGAGTGGTCAATCAACAAAGTGTGCGCGACCCGCGTCATATATATAACGATCACGTGACATATACCAGTTTTGCTAACCCCTGATACGTCCCTTTTTGGGAACACCCCTGATGGTATGATTTCAGGCGAGTCTGCCTAGTTTCAACGCCAGTCCCGACTAACAGTTCTAGGTGTACGATACCGGGAGTCACACCGAATTTAGCTGCTCCCCAAGCCTTCCTGCTGAACTTGCCTTACCACCCCAATTAGTGGAGAAAGATTGGAGGTACTGTAAACCCCAGAACAACGGTGCTTGCAGTCGAGCTGGCCACACCACGGCGGTGCGTGGGCATTCTACTGTAATCCGTGTAATCGCTAACTAAGAAAGCTTGTCGCATTGCACGAGTTCTCGCTGCAACGGGAGCTCCGAGATCAGACCCAGGCTTAGCCACTCTTCGGAAGAGATGGTATCCGCCCCCTTCACATTCTGCCTGTCAGATCGGAGCAAGTAGAATGTATACTTTCACACTATCAGTACAGCACATTTGGGTTCCAAGTCATTGACGAGGTCAGCGTTGCGATCCTTTGCTAGGAACGAACGCCCAGAGAAACATCATGAACGCCATCATCGCTACTAGGCTATGCATGATGCGTCAGACGACCCGACAAACGAATATGATCACGCTCACAGAGGATGCAAGGAGCTGATGCCCGCCTTGGACGCAATTGCGCCCGTCATAAAAGGCAACAGCGCTGATCCCGCTTGACCGAACCCAGCGATCCACCCCATCGAACCTGCCACACCTTTATCAGCCGTCTTCATGCAGAGAACGAAAGACGTTCACCAGTCAACAGCCAAGCAGGTAACGCGCGCCCAGCTTGGTTCATCGTAATCGGATACATCGGCCCAAGAAGGACCCCAATGATCGAAACAGTCACAGCACCACCGATCAACGATGGCACTAGCCAGACGACCAATTCCAATCCGATGGCGAGAAAAGAATAAAAGAACAGAACCCTCCATTCTCCCACCTGAAAGGGTTGGGGCGTTACGCCACAAAGCGACAGATACAAAGGACATGCCTTCCGGTTGAGCCACAGCAGGGCAATACGACCCATTGTCAGACCTATTTAGCGACGCATGGATGCACGGCATCTACGCTGTTGCTGGATGGAACACACCTCCAAAAAATCCGGTTGATATGTACCCAGACGATGGGCCGCCCCCACGGACATCGATGATATACGTCACAATCCACCCTGGATACTATCGTGGGCCTGGAACCGAACGCGGAGACAAAATCATACCTCCGATGGTCACCTCGACGCCAACATAAACAAGAATGAAGACTGCAAAGAGGTGTACTTCCTTCAATGAGAATATCTGTCTCAAGTGACTACTTTCACTCTCGTTCTGCTCCCCTGCCGGTTGCCCGATCTGAGCAAGGCACTCTTCGAACAACGTGAGCGCTGGGTACAGATAAGCCACGGCAGGAACAGACCATCCTGGCTCTTTAACCGAAAGACGCCGATCAAGAGAACGGTATTTATCAGCGCGATGCCCAGCGATGTGATATAATGAAAAGACCAGTGGGGGAGTTGAGCAAACTGTGTGGCAACAAGCGGAGACGACAGCGCCCCGGCACCTTTAAAGTTGGACGCGTGAGCATCTTGCAGAAACGCGACGCGCTGCTCTTCATACCATAAGCCTGCCTTGATTGAGCGGCGTTTGATAGAGTGACAGAAATGTACGTACTGCGTGCAGGAATCCCATTTTAGCTTCTGCATTGTCCTTGAGGCTGCCAACGAAACCGTTTGCCTGACCATCCTAGAACGGAGGGTAATAACAGGAAGGACCACCCGACGCAAATCGGCAACGAACCTGCATAGCCATACCGATGCCGTTAATGGCATAGCCGAGCAGGAGCGCTGGAAAAGGTAAAGCAGCGGCCTCGATGGCATACCCAACCACTTGAAGTACGGATCCTAGAAGTAACCTCTCGTTTCCTTTCTCGCGGGTAAACACACGTATAGACGGACGTACCAAGCACGATGACCTGTAAAGACTCAGCTCGTTAGCCTGGGACGCCATTCAGACTATTGAACGACCTTGCCGAACCCATATCGATCGTTCAATACCACGTTGAAGAATGCACCGGTCAAAAATCCCTTTCGAAGTCATCAACATCTGGATTCTCACTAAAACGCCAGAGAGGATACCTACGCTGCATGCAAACACGAAAATCAGGGACACCACCGCAAAGTTGACCTGTTGGTGTCGCCACGCCAACATTCAGAACACACCCTCGACAATTCCACCTCATCCTCGAATGACCGTCGATCACGAGGACACTCACGTCGTAGACTTTTTGTATGCGCGGCAACAACGGGCCGGTCGTCCCGTCGTTCCAACCTGCGAGGTACAGCGTCCAGCAAAGCGTTGCGAACTGGATATGCGCACGGAGGCGCTGTGCCTTGGTCTGTAGTAACACCGGCACGGCGTCGCCAGCATGTGCAGCTTCCTTTATCGTTGACACGTCCGCATCATCGCCTGCGGACGGCTTGCGTGCCAAGTGGTCCAAGTCGACGTCGTCGCCGGCTCGATCGTTGGATCGGGTGGTGGGGAGTCGTGAACTCGGATTGGCACACCCTTCCACGGAAACGCTCGTTTGCATGTCTTGACGATTCCGATGTCCTTGTCACTCCTAGATGCAATCAGTCATATTTATATGTTCCTCTCGTGTAGCCGGCATCATCACAGCAGAGGGGCGAGTGTGGAGCCAATGACGGACCGCTGAAACGAAAACGTAAATAGGACCAGGAGCTCGTCAATCCGACGGAACTGTCTGCCCCGACGTTCCTTATCTGTGCCTGTACCTCGCTGGTGATTGTTTCACTGATAAGTTTTTGCTTTCCAGACGGTTTCATGTCCCTTCACGAAAAGGCTGATCTACCACTCAGTTTGAAGGGTTTCTTTGCTGACAAGTCGGCTGCTCGCTCGTCGCCCGGAGAAATTCAAAGTTGGGCCACTTCCGAGGTTTCTCCGGTGCACCCGAGTTGGCCGTCATACCGTCTCCACTCGTTCGGGCTCGCTTAGATCGTTGCCAACACTTGGGCTAATCTGATCAGGACCACCAGCTTGCCTCAATCGATCCAACGTCTCGGCGCCAAAGGCGAGAAAAACAGAATGCCATGAAAAAAAAGGAAAAACATCAAAGACATCTACGATCCATGTTCCACCCGCTCAATAATTGTTGGCCCCATTCACCCTGTCCTTGAGTTGATTGATAAACTGCTGATAGCTCGGTAACACGTCCGCGCGGTCTTGGATCAGACAACTCAGCGCCCACAACCGCAAAGGCGGCTCGCCATCCTCCTTGACTACGTACAGATGGGGATAGTAAACCCCCCTGCGCAGCTCCCGCGTTTTTTGGATAATGGCATTGACGCGTTGCGAGAACGGATTGTCGAGTATAGGGAGCGTCATCTAGAAAAAGTGATAAGCATGCAATCGCCGGCAAAATAAAAAGGAGCCGACCTTGCCGCCACGCAAGACCTCATAGTTGGGGAGATCAAAGACGTCCAAGATGAGCTGCGGTACCGCATCGCGACCAACCCACAAAAAGACCGTCTGGCCATCCTCGATGAGGAAGAGACCGTGCCGTTCGAGGCGCTCCGAAGTCAAAGGTAGCGGCGTTGGCATAATGATACCCCCCTCCCCAACTGTGCCCGCCTGCAATACAGTGAGTGTAGATCACATAGTACCAAGGATGAACGCACCTCTGGCAGCATGTTATGTAGTGAATAAAAGGTAGGGTGAATGTAAGGAATGAGCGTTTGCGACGGCAACGAGGTAAGCAGTGCTTGAGCATATGCCCTAAGATCAGGCGGAATCTGAGCGCTTTGACGAATTCCGACCTAGCAACAACGCGTGTCAGCGCGACAAGCTCAACAACACCAGCGGATGCCTCACATTCTTCAGCAGTCCAAGAACCAAAACAGGAAGCATCTTCAGATTCTCAGAAATGGCCAATTGTGCGCTGGCCCCTGCACCGGCAGCCGTCATACTACTCTTGTACGACGAGAGTATGTCCACCATTCGTTGCAAGATCGCATCTCTACTGTCTTCCAGCTTGTGCGTCAGCGACCGCTCCACGGCCTTGTTCGCCAACAGGGTCGCGATAGCCACTTGATCCGCGGACGCAAACACTTCCGAAAGGCTGCCCGTCGTTGGAAGTGCGAGCGTGATAACACGAATGCGGCGTTCCCCATAACATGTCGTATGCAGAACGGCAGTCTGCATGACAACGAACGGTGCAGTGATGTTATCCTCAATCTGGATTTCGATGGCATACGATTGGTCTGTGGGCACAGCTGGCATGGCGAGGAGATCCGTAGATCTGACAAAGAAGTTGCCGTGGAACGACGCCATCCGCAAACCTGGACAATGGGGTAAATAACATCGCGCAAAAGAATAAGAACTCGCTCTACCTTTTGAAGCACGAACACGCATGACGGCTTCAAGCATGATCGGCATAGCAAGGACTTCACCAAACTCGTGCGCGAACTTGATGGCATCTTCAGTCCGCGAGGCATTAAATGCAGGGTAGAAGAATGTCTGGCCAGAAGTGTAATGGGGAAGGCACGCTACGAATTGACCGTGTTCAGAGATGGTTCGACTTATAGCGGAAACGCGTACCGAGACTAGCAACATCTTGGTATGCCGAACTGAACAGGAACATGTCCACAGAAACCTGCGCGCGCGAACATTCGATAGCAAACGTCTTGTAGAACGGTGACGCTGCTTGAAGCAATGTCGATTCCTTGCCATGGGATGAAAACACCTTGCGTCTGACTAAGACGTAACTCGTACCTTGGAAGTGCCAAGAACCTTGGGGTCCTCCCGGTTTTTAAGAGCACCGGCACCAACACTAGGTAGAGACGCAGACAACACGATAATTTTTCCACCAATCGGGGCCTACACCACCGTCAGGAAGGAAATGCCAGAATAGTCGATACACATACCATCAACTTGAAACCTGCCTGAAGGGCAGGACCAAGAGCACTGCCAACGGTATGATTATCCTGGAACATTTCATTAATTCTTCCTAGAAGAGATTCCAGCGACGCTTTTGCTTCTGCCAAGTTGACGAGCAGATCAGTCGGTTTGGGCAAAAACACGTCTTCGACATCGGAAACAACTAGCATGGAGGAATCGGTCGTGCCGGGCTGCATGGAAGATTATCAGATCATTAGTCGACCAGACTCGACAACAGACTGACAGGCATGGAGAAGAAGTACAGCGACGTGTCGAATGCGACGAACGCCACCTTGGTACGGTCGTCCTCGTTAGGTATACGGTCCAGGTTCTCCAAAATGGTACGCGTTGCAGTAGCGACCATGCCTAAACATAATAACCATCAGCCGTTCCAATAAGCGTTAGGCGTAATATTTCACCTGACTGCACCGCTGCATGACTGACATCGATGAGAAAGACATATACTGCCGGCTGGGGTGGCCGAACCATGTACTCGGTTGGTGCAACAAACTCAACGACAGAATGATTCAACTCGTCACGAGCCCATCGATCGCCAGGTTGGTTCCGAGCTTGGTCCCAATCGAAGAGCTGAGGAACCTCGTTGGACATGTTGCACATACAGCACCGCCAGCTTGATGACAAATGGAGTCAAACCCTGCGAGAGAAAACTGCAGGCGACCCACCGATTTCCGCCGTCGATGAACTGAACGTATGGGTTAATGTAGGTTCTGCAACGTCTGCAACGGGCTATCACTGTGTCGGTGACCAATGGGACGGGCTGGTCGCCCTCTCCAACCGTGCGGTAAGGAGTGATAACGAGGGCGAGCGGTATCTTTGACTTGTTGAGAAGAGAAGACGTGGTCGGGATGGCATTCAGGGTACACCGTTGGTAGCTGTACTCGGAGTTGGCGTAGGGCGACGTGGTGATGCATGAGTTGGGCGGTAACCGAATTTCTGGAGGCGGACGAGTCAGTTCGCGAGGGTCAGGCGGGGACGTCAGCAGATTTGTGTTGTAAAGCTGGAGGGGTTTCTGGCCCATGCCCATCTGACCAAACTGATCCGCCAACTGGTTGATGGGCGCCGAGGGGGGATAATAAACAGGCTCCTGCCCAAACGCGGGGGCGTTGATGTACTGGGGCTCTTGCGGGGTGGGTGCATGATACGGTGGCTGTTGCTGACCAGCGAAACCCTGCTCGGCTGCTAGACCAGGGGTGAAGAGCTGAGTAGTAGCTGGCGGCTGCTGTTGTACTCCGACTGCACCATAGGCGGGATCTTGGAGGGCATCGCCGGCGCCGTAGTAAGCTTGTGTCTGGCCGGCAGCGTACTGGCGCCGCTTTGCGTGGGCATGGCTGGGCGGAGGTGTAACAGAGGGTCCGTGGGCATCCATGGGTGCGGTTGGGACGTGAGTGGGAAGTTCCCATTGTGATCTTCCGGTCGCGGTCTCTGTTCAAGGTCAAAATCAGGATGAGTAGCCAGTTTGGCGGCCTAGAAGGCTGACCGATGAAGAGATAGCGCTGGTTCGCTGCATCCCTGCAAATTTTCAGCGATCAGGCAGCGAAATGACCAAGACGCGGACTGTACCATTCTGCAGCCCAGCCTGGAGGGAGCTGTTGGGCGGGGGAGGTCATGGCTTCAAGTCAAGATGTGATATTTTTCTTTGGGAGACACGTAGCCAACACAAACAAACAAGCAGCTCATCTATGTAATGGTCTTTTCGAGTCGCCTCAGTAACACGCCCGTACACGTCTCTAGTGCCCGCGTCTCCTCGACCTTTGCGTCCGCACACCCCGCCCACCGAACTTTGAGATTCTCGTCTACCAGGTACACGTACCCGACGTGCTTGTTCGTCATGCCCAGAGGCTTGCGGTCGAATTCGACGCTCTGACTGGACACCAGATACGTGGGATGCAGTTCCTTGGGTACCGTCCTGGCGATGGAGGACAGGAACACGGACACAAGCCATGACTTGAGCAGGTTTTCTTGCAAGTTGATCTGCACGTATCGGTAGAGCGGATTGGACAAGTACCGCGCATTCGTCGGCGAGACGAATCCATTGATGTGAATTTCTGACATCCTGGTGGACAGCATGGCGATCACAGAAACACGACCGTGGCAAATGTCGGTGGTGTGCGTCTGAGCGCGCGTGTCTAGTCGAGAACCTGAAATGTTTGGGAAATACAGGGCTTTCTACGGCGTTCTCAGAGGGATGCAGACACAATGGCAGCACGGCACTCACGTCCTCCCGAACCATGACATTGGGTGCTATCCATGTCTTGCCTCCGTGTCTTCGAGTAGCATTCAAATCCGTGAAATAGCCTTTGCCAGCTTCATTTATTCTGGGAGGGATGAATGCAAGCAGGATCGCGCGAAAGCAGACTTACAGATGTTGACGCTGCTGGAGACGCGTTTCCTTGTCCATCAGCTCCTTCCTCGTGTCATCCCACGTCTTGCTATGCGCTACCGGCCGGTCCTTGACGCCAAGTGGCCGTTGCAACAACGAAAGTGGTGCACCGGCGTCGACGTTCTTTTTATCGACACTGCTCGACGACGAAATCCAGCGAACGGAGGAGCGTCTGAGCAATAACCTCACTGGATACAACCTGAAGGTCATATCCGAACCGGGAAGCTATAGCTGTCACGTGCACAGCTGCTGTTCGGGCATGGAGCCCGGTTACTATGAAGACCTGACTCAATAACGACTCCAAGTCACTCATTCCCGGCCCATTCGTTTGATGGGTCGGCCACATTGGTAAGCCGTAGCGCCTCTCTCAACAGAAAAGAAGAAGAAAAAACAGCCCAAGCAAGCACGGATCAATCTCTGAACAGCCCTTGCGTTGCCCGCGCTATACCCGATTGATCTACTGGTATGACCGATCGAATTGCGATGACAAGTTTGGAATCAACTTGTTAGGATAACAACGCTCGAACCGTGACAGGATTTTGAATTTCCAGTGCAGCCAACTCGCATGTTTCGCGCGTTTTAGTCGCTTGTCATTGGTAGGCGGCGGCCCGTCAGTACTCATCATATCCCATTCTCTGAGTCTACTCTTGGCAAGAAGCAAGTCGTGCCGTGTAGAACGCTTTCAATGGGATCGTCCAGATGCTGATCAATTAATCGGAGGGCTAGGTTCAAGTTGGTCGCGCGAGTAGAGATTGTGGAGTTTTCTTCACCACGAGCGCCGCATCCGCCAAGCAATCCGGGCTTTCAAGTTTGACCGATTCCAAAGATGGACGAGCGAAGACGTCGTTACGTATTGAAGCTCTGCGAAAGCCAAGCTGAACCACGAGGTCACCGTGATCATGCAAAACGGAGTACCGTGCTTGATCAATACTCCCGCTACTGGTCGTCAACTCACAAAAGGGCAAACCACCAATTTATTTATCGCTCCCACACATTAGACTACCGTCTTCTGCTTCCATCATTCGATTCAGGTTTGGTGTACATGCGGCGTGCTCTCAGTCAAGCGAACAAATGACGCACTTTTGCTGTACGTATGCTGCTATTTTCACTCAGATCAGCTAATCTTCATTCGCATCTCGACACTGGCATGCGGCTATGTTTTCGTCCTTCCACATGTTGAAAAGGTCATGTTCCCCATTCGGGAGGGAGTCATTCGCTGCGCCGCTTCTCTGGTCGGTTGGCTGCGGTTCCCACCTTCTGGGTATATAATCAGCTTCACTCGCCCAAGAAACTGTAATCCCCTCTGCTCTGTTTACATTCTTCACATATTTTTGGATGCTTGAGCTGCAGGACATGGATTTCAGAACTAAAACCCTTGCCACCATCACTGCCATAATACTCGCTGGCAGTATCGTTCGTGCAGGATTGAGAAGGAGGCGTCGCCTTCCCCTACCCCCCGGCCCTCCTGGACACTGGTTGTTTGGAAATGATCTCCCCAAGGTCAAGTATGTACAACTCTGGCTTGATAATGATAGTTCCCGATATATCTCACATCAAATCACAGCCAATGGAAGCAGTTTGACGAATGGGTCAACGAGTACGGACCCGTCATCTCCCTCCGCATTGGTCCCAAAGTCATGGTGATCATCGGGCGATACCAGGTAAGAGTGAAGGTAATTCGGAATGTATCCGATTGCAAATACAACGATAGGAATCAGTTGAAATCATGGAGAAGGAAGGTGCCCTGGTTGCCGGCCGTCCTCGCGCGGTTGCAGCTGGTGAAATCTTGTCGTCTGGACTACGTTTGATTTTCGCCCAGCCGGGCGAGCAATTGCGAAGGCTCCGTAGGTAATACTTCTTTCAGTGGTTCACTTCTTGAGTTCGGAAAGTGATTGGAATATCCTGGATGTAGGGCTGCGCACACACACCTCCAAGCAAAGGCCGCACAGTCCTATGAGCCAATCCAAATGCAAGGAGCTCGCGACGTCATCCTCGACATTCTCGATGATCCAAAGAATCACCAACAGCACTGCAACCGATTTGCTGCTTCTGTCGTTCTCCGCATTACCTATGGTAGAACCGCCCCTACAGCAGCAGACTCTCCGGAGATCATTACGATCCACAAGATGCTGAAGCGTTTCAACGTGCTCATGCACCATGGTGCATTTTTGGTCGACAGGTATCCGATCTTGAAGTATGTCCCATTCTACGCTAGCTACCTCAAAACTTGGCGGGAAGAGGAGTCGAAACTTTTTTATGATCAGTTGGCTAGTGTCTCTCGGAAAATGGTAACGCTTGTCATTGTGCTCATCCTTGTTAGCTTACCGGCTCGTTTGTAGCAAACGGGCGAAGCTGGTCCCTCCTTTGCCAGATATCTCCTCGAAAATCAAAGCGCGCATAACCTTTCATATGAGGAAATGGCGTACCTTTCTGGTACCCTGTTTGGGGCTGGTTCAGACAGTGTACGTGCTGTGGATTTGCGTCCGGTGGAAGTTTTATTAGCTCACCCTGAAAAACAGACCGCTATTGTGATCATGATTGTTATTATGACCGCTGCTTGCCATCCTGAAGCTCAGAATGTCGTGCAGAAAGAATTGGACGACGTCGTTGGACGCGACAGAGGTATGCACCTGCCACACCCCAGTGTTTACTCTGCGTTGACGGGGTTTGCATAGCTCCTACTTTTGATGACCATGATTCCCTCCCTCAGCTTCAAGCGTTTATACTAGAGTCTCTCCGCTGGAGACCAGTGGCGGCTGGCATGTTTCAAACCATAGCTGATTTTCCATGGGATCTGACACCGTTCCAGGCATTCCTCATCGCGCGACAGCAGATATCGTCTACGTGAGTTTCTGGTTTCTATGTTTCAAATTCGACGTGTTTACTCTCTTGTAGAAGGACTTCTGTATTCCTAAGGACGCCATCGTTTTGGGAAGTCACTGGTGAGCATGTCAAACTACAAGGTCGCCACATCGCTCAAGGTTTGGCGCAGGATTATTTCTCGGGATCCCAAAGTTTACCCCAACCCCCATATTTTCGATCCACAAAGATGGTTGAACAGCGATGGACGGATCCGTGATGATCTTAGGTTCCCCGCCTTTGGATTCGGTCGACGGTGAGCTTCCGTTAGTCGTCGTAGTTGTGCAAGCTGATTAAATGATGTGGTAGTATTTGCCCCGCCCAAAACGTTGCCGTGCGGTCCCTGTTTATTAATGCGGCTCTTCTCCTGTGGTCCTTCTGCATTACGCAGGACCCCAACTCACCCATCGACATCAATGGTTTCGACCACCACGGAGTCACCGTTCGTCCTACACCCTTTGATGTTTGCTTCGCCCCACGAATCGGTGACGAGGCGCATCTCCGAGAGGTGATGACGAGATATGCCGAGGGTCTATGAGTATCGTGGTGTTCGATTTCCTAGAGCGAGCCCCCTTTGTTGTGACTTGGACAGATGCATGTGGTATATAGCAGCGAAAGCAAAGCAGAAAGATAGAGCATATTACATCTGGCTCTCGAAGCCTATTCTAGATCCTACCGTCGACCATGATGACGCCTACACATGGCCAACGCCGACCTCAAGCAAGCAGTTTGATCGCTTGCGCAAGTTCACCCACATCGATGGGTACCTCGCCGCTCTCGTCGGTCGGTGGTACGACCGGTGGAAGCGCGTTGGCAGTATATTGCCTACGCCAAGGTCACCACATCAACGGGTAACCAACAAACTCAAACACTCACCGCGCCTCCCACCATGCAACGTACCGAACCCCCAGCGCTCCGATCGACACTGCCGCGTCTGGGACAAACACCCCCGGCGGAAACAGCTCCATGACCGTCGCGCGCGTTGACGGGGGTATATACACACTGTCCGCCATATGCTCTCCATACACCCCAATCACGACCTACCACTCCCATCAACGATCACGACGAATGCACAGTCGTCACCGCTCACCGCCGACCGCGTAATCGCGCGCATCCGGTCCGCCCACGATGCGTCCGACGACACCACTTTAACCTCGTATGCCCCTCCCGGCAGCTTCGCAAGTGTCTGGAGCAGCGCTACGTGGTCTGCCTCCCTCAACCGCGCTCCGCGCGCGGCATCCTGCCTCGCCAAGTACGTCACGACGACCTTTGACTTGGACAACCACGCCGCCCTCGGGGCTTCCTCTGGCACGTTCAAAAATCTTGCCACGCCCCTCCGAATCGGCTCCCACCACCCTTCCGCCGCACCAAGCTCGACCAGCGGGACTACACTCGGAGGAACGTCCGCCCGCCCGCGTCGTGCGGCGCCTTGATTCGCCACTACGATGCGTCGCACGAGGAACGGGACGTGTAGAAGTGCATAATCGGCCCAGTCTTCAGCGTACAAGAGGCCGAGGGTGGGAAAGGCCGCTTTGGCAAGCATCGGATGGAATCCGCTGGGTGAACGCGAACGGGGTAAGATGGGCTCATCATCAGCAGGTCGCTCGCCGGTCAAGGCGGGTATATATGGGTAAAAGATGCGTCGCGGCGGAGGGAGGGTGAGCGTGGAGGGCGAGATGGAGGGGTCGAGCGCACTGTACGTGCGCCAAAGAGCGAAGAGGGTGTAGTTACCTGTGCCTGCAATGAGCGGTGTAGCGAGAACGTGAAGGGGACGAACTGGGTGATGAGTCCGTGACGAGCCAGCTGACACCATGGATGCTGCATGTCATGAGAGAGTATTACTTGGGGCTAAAAGAGTGCCATACGCACACGCCACCAAACGGGCCCAACGTCTCTTTCGCCTGTACACTCGAGAGAACCTGCCAGTCAGAGGGTCGTGGCTCGGAACGCGCGTCCTCGCGAGACGACGCGATAGCGCCGAGTGCGGGGAAAGAAGGGTCGTCAGTGACGACGAACAGCGTGCCGTTCAGCATAAACACGTTATCCATGACCGTGTAGCCTGCACCACGTCCGAGCTCTGAGCGACCCAGCGTCACTATATACAACCCCCGCGCACCTGGAACATGTTTCAATACCGTCGTCGTCGGCACGTTGTCGCCCCAGCGGAGGATCCCGTCGTTGACGCCGACCGCGCCAAAGATGTGTGGGCGGAAGGACACGGCGACATCACCGGGTCCCTCTGCTTCGGCAGGGTGCTTTTGAAGGTTTTTGGCGACCTGCTCTTCTTCCCAAGTCCAGTTTCCGTAGATGACGTCGTCCCAATTTACGCTACTCGCTGTGATGCTCGCCTGCGACGTTGACTCAATGATTGTAAATGAGGTTTCGAGGTTGTAAAAGAGCACAAAGACGGTGAGGGAGAAGAGGACGAGGGAGACCTCGCGACGGTTCGGTGGTGAATACCACGACATAAGACAACAAACGCGTCAACAGACATAAATTGACCAAGTCTAATGGTTGTGAAACAGGTCGAGAGCTTCTCCAAAGTTCGACAGCGACGCGATATCTAGCGTCGTCATCCGCTTCTTGCCCTTTGTATCCTCTGCCCAGTTCTCATAAAAGTTGGTCTCGTCCTTGTGCGAAAGATAGTCTTCGCCGCTGGGCGTCATGACGAGCCGACCAGGTCCGTCCCAGAAATGGAACGCCTGGCTATGGACGCCGTACGACGTCGGGACCACCTCGAGCAAATCCCCCCTCGCAATCTCGATCGCCGGGATTTCCGATGCAGGCAAACCGATGAGATACGACAACAAGCATCGAATCACGGACGAGTGCCCAATAATAAGCAGGTCCTCCTTTTCGCGCTCCAGCTCGATCAGCACGGGTTCCAGACGCACTGGGGGTGATGAATGACGTGTCAAGGAGACAGGATGAAGCGCGGCGTACCGGATAGATCGTGATAGCTTTCGGCGCGTGGCGCACGGAATGCATATGGATCTTTAACGAACCGCGCCCATTCTTCTGGATAAAACCTTTTGGCTTGATCCGGTGTGAGACCATCCCAGACACCCGGATTGATCTCGGACATTTGTGGTTTCTCGACCACCTTGACCCTGAGCTTGGACCCGCCTTCCTTGGCTGTCTCTGTTGCCGTGGTAGGCGAATAAGTGTCCAAGGACAACGAAGAGACCGAGGATTGCGCCGTTTGGAATGGCCAAGCGGTATGGTGAGCGCGTCGTCGCGTGGAAGTCCAGATCTTGAAAGGGTGTCTAGTGCCATGGTGAAGACAGAGACCGAGGACGTACCACTAGCCGGCGGCCACTCGGATCATAACCACGCTGCTCTAATGCTTTTGTTCTTCTCTCGGTGACAAACTCTCTCAGTCTCTCCGCGTATTCCCATCCAGCAGGGGACAGATCCGAGTCGGCCTTGTAAGAGTGCTCGATGAGAGATTGCCCGGACTTGGTAAGAGTGAGTCACACAGGTAGAACCAGCGATGGGGATCTTACGCGCGCAAAATAAATCATACGGAATCGATTGTGAATGTTCATCAGAAAAAACACAATTCGGGACTATACACAACATGAGCCTCCCCCCAGAGGAGTGCGTACGGAACCACTGACCTGCAGGTATCCTCGGATGTTCTACAGACGAAATATGAGGAAACGGACGAGAACACTCGCATACACTCACGTTGACCATGATCTTTTCTCCGACCTAGCAGAGGTCAGTGTATGCGTTGTCATCGACCGCGGTGTCTCACATTAAATATGCGGATAAACGGCCAGTTTGTTTCTGTGATGGTCTCGTACGATTGTTCCCTGGTTTTTATTCTGCCATAGTAGTCTTCGACTGCCTTGTCTGGATCCCATCCACGATACTAGACCACGATCAGCGTCAGTACGGACGACCGAATGCGACGCACGTCTGGCGAAGAAATCTTGACATTTCGAATATTTGTCTCGATGATTTCCCTGTTGTCGCAGATTGATTCTGCACGGGATGAGCGATGAAGAGGGTCTCGGACGACAGTGCTTGCCTAGCAAGATGACGTGAATCCCAGCCTTGTCGAACTTTTCTGCGAGTGCCTGGCGGGCCTTTTGGGAACCATTATTAGCATCGTAAATGACGACTTGGCCTCCGCCCTCGAAATAGTCCCAGATGAACTTCTCGCAGTCGTCAGAAACGCGCTTGCGGAGTGCCATTGTTTCGGGAGTCTTTTCGCCTGCGAAGCGGGGTCAGGGTTGGCGATCTGGAGACGAGTGCACGGACCGATCGTAAAGTAGTCTGGCGGGAGCGACTGTGCGCCGCCGAGTGTTTTTCGACGATAATCGCCGAGTGAGACGACGTGGGTCTTTACGCCAGTCCATCGCAGATACCGCTCGATGGCGCGCGAGATATGCGTCTTTCCTCGCGCGGGCAGTCCGACGGTCAGAATGAGAATCTTGCCCGCATGCCACAGCAAACCGGACGCAGTCGTGTACAACGGCGCTGCCATCGCATCAAGGTACGGGTCAGAACGATATAGCGATTACGTAAGAGAGGTATACAGCATCAATATTTGATCAACTAGTACGGTCACTTTCCGTTGAGGGCAAACGCGGTCGCACTGGCAGCTCTGTAGTCTTCCATCTCTTGGTCGAGTTGTGCGAGCGTCTTTTTGACGCGTCGCGGACCCTTTTTTTGTCGGCGACGGGGGGCGACGGCGATTGGTGCGCTGGACACGGGACGTTGTTTACGTGCACTGAACAAGGGGGTCGGTCGGGAGCGAGGAACGTGACGAGAAGCTTACGCGGGCGAGACAAAAATGCCGTTTGGTGCGTGGTCGTGTGGGGTGACGGAGAGGGGTGGATTTGGAGCAGGGACGGCGCCAAGGCGGCCTAGAAGGGATGGCTGCGACTGCGCAGGAGGGAGACCTACCGCTTGCTGTGCGGCGTCAACGACAATCTCGATCTTTATGGGCCGTCCTGGAGGACGAGGTCGGGGCAACTGAGCGAATATGACAGGAGCACTTACGACCGTCGATAAACTTTCCATCGTACTTGGAGCGGGCAACGGCGGCGTCGGTGGGGCGCTGAAAGGAGACGATAGCCATGCCTTTTGAGCGACCCTGCGAGTTGTAGATGAGAAAGACTTCTTTGAGTGGGCCGACGGTCTTGCGAAAGAGCTCCTGTTCGCGTCACGTGTCTGAGCGGGTGACGCGAAGAAAAAGAGAGCGACTTTCCTCGACCTCAAGCTCGCCGACGTCGGGCGGAAGACGGCTGAGGAGAATCTTGCTACCGACGTCTTTTTGTTTCTGGTCCCGCCATGCGGGCGGTATTTGGCCTGCCTGGTTCCCGAGAAGGAGTCGTTTAGAGCTGTGGTAGTTGGCGATGCGCGCCGGTCGCGGGGTCATCGTGGTCGCGCTCGACGTCGGGGACGAAGCGATCGGGCGTGATCCATGAGGTATAAACAGACACAAACAATACATAGGGGTATTCCTTTTCTGGGAATACTATCACGTGGTGAAGACTGATAGCGCACTTTTCACTGCAACGACCATCTTTGCCATGGACGGAGACAACCAGCAAAAGGACTTGCTCGCCTTTCTCTTTCCGGACTCGTCCAACGACGCCCACCGTATACCCAACACGTTTCAAGCACAGAGTAATACCCTCGATCTCATGTCCATGTCCAGTCTGATGGCTATGGACTCGGCCCCTCCAACCCTGCCCTCCCCCGCTGCCCTCACACCGCAGATGCTCCTCGAGCAGCAGTACAAGCTCACTCAGCTACACCAGCTCCAGCAACTGCAGAACCAGATTCAGAACCAGATCTTTCAGCAGCAGGCATGTTTCTCCGCTTTCAAACGCGTTCCCATCATTGTCAGACACTAACCCTCCCTTGACAGCTCGCCCTTATCAGCGGTCAGACATCTCTTGCGACACATGAAACTAACTCAGATCCCCCCCGCGACCCCCCTCCTCCCTTCAATGGTCTCCCCACTCCCTGTATGTTTGCTTCCATGCTATCCTTGCACTCCTCATCGCGCTCCCTTCCTAGTATCTTCCGCGGAGTTGAGACCTACCAACCCCGACTTCTTGTCCCGCCTTAATCCTCCCTTCAACAACAACTCCCCACAGCCCGTGTACAATGCGCACACTTTGGACACCATTCTCCCTTCCCCACAGGAACCGTCCGCATCAAATCATTACATGCGGCATCCAGGATCATTTTCCGCTCCTGCAAACATCGCCTTTCCGTCTTTCCCTTCTCCATCAGATCTCGATATTTCCCCACTTACAAGCCCATGGCTCGAGGCCTGTCCACATCCCCCAAGTTCCAGGCCCGCCAAACGTACCGCATCCCCCTCTGCGGACGGTGTACCCAGAAAACGTACTGCACCGATCGTGCCCGCCTCTATGAAAATACCTCGGAATAGCAGATCCGCTTCCTCCACGCCTCTCTTGCGCTCCACGCGCGCACGTCGGAATAGTACCATCAATGAGATAGATTCACCATCTCCGGTGGACTTGACCATGCCCCCGCCTGCGCCACCCAAAAACTCAGCCTCTCCGCCCTCACCCGCACCTGCTGTCACATTAGCCTTGCCCACTCAAGAAGAGGTTCGCATGACGCCTGTCACGCCGGCTAGCATCATGAACCTGGGTCGACTCGGCGTCAGCAGTAGTCTCGCGCCAGTGCCACAGTCCTCCCTGACGGACAAGGGAAAGGAACCAACCAAGAATAAGGAGGCCATCTCTGCGCCAAAGACGTCCCGCAAGGCGGGCCTGCCGCTCATCACTTCAGGCCCTAAGCCGATCCTTCCAGGTACGCGTACCATAGACTGAAGAAAAACATCGTATGCTGACTTTGAACAGCCGGATCGGCCGCGCCACCCAGTAGTGCGTCGACAGCGTGTCCACCGGTCCCTATGACGCGCAAGTCGCACAAGGATGCAGAACAAAAACGTCGCGATTCCCTCAAGACGGCATATGACGACCTACGTAAGCTTTTGCCACCGATTCCCCTGCCCTCGGACGACAACTTTCCCGACGAGCCGATTTTACCCGGTGCGCTGCCTCCGCGCGGTCCGCCCAAGGCGGGAGGCGATGGTCCGAACAAGGGTGTGAGCAAGTTGCAACTGCTTCGCTGCGGCAACGATTTCATCCGTACGCTCAAAGGGCGCGTCGACCGGCGCGATACGGAGATTGCGACGCTGCGGTATGAAGTGCTCCGGTTGCGTGCATTCGCGAGCGAGGAGGCGCATCAGGGCGGCGACGACGTGGACCTGGACCGTGATCTGGACGCGGTGGAGGCAGGACACCCGAAACTAGGGCTGTCTGTTCTGGACGAGGAAGGTGACGACGGCGAAGAATGATGGACGCGAGACAGCTCGGTTCGGCGTATGTAAGTATGTACCATGTCGATCTAAGAGTGGAGTAAGAGCAACAGGCGTGCCTATAATGTTTCCTTTTTAGGGATGATTTTCGTGGAGGTCGGAGTGTGAATTTGTGATCTTGGTAACGCCCACTTCGACCTTTCTCAAATGTCCCAATCTCAAGCCATTCCTCGCAGTCCCTTGCAAGTTCATCCTAAATTGATTTGTGCCACCCATAACCACCTCCAGGTCGGCCGTGTTCCTCATCCATGTCGCCCTCGAAGCGCCCCTCGTTGTCCAGACCTTTTTCTCCCCCATGTCCCTCCCTTTCTTGCAAATGACCAACACGACCATCGTTTTGCTCAAGGTAGCTCCCTTCCCACGCAGGCGCTTGACATGTGTTTCGTAACGTCGCACTGACACTCATGTGACGCAGCTCTACTCCGCCGTCGTCGCCGCAACATGCGTCGCCTCAGTGCTCGTGTTTCCCCTCCCAGGTACGTCTTCGCGGGAGTAGCGTGCGATTGTGGCTGACGTGCACGCGCCGGCGCCGACGCACGTGCAGAGTTTTTACCCGGCAAACGCGCGCTCGCGATCGCGCTCTGCGTGTACCACAGCATCGCGTCGACGATCCTTCTCCAAGCCCCGCGGTTTATTCCGCATACGTTTGGCCCGTGGTTTGAGTCGTAGGTATCCCATCTTTCGGTTTTGGTTGCTTCACTTTCGTTCGTTCCCCGTTCCCGCTCCACTCTCCCTTGTGCAAACGCATCGGCTGAAACACGCGCATGGCAGATTTAACGTGACACCTGAAAACGTGTGGGGATCGTTTCATGGCGTGGTGGGACTCTTGATGGTCATTTGGTGGCAGATGACGTTGCAGCATGCGAGTGCGTTTCGGGGCAAGATGTAGTAGGAGAGCGTGCGCTATCTCTCTTACTTTCGAGCCCGTGAGTTCATGTGGTACGATCGCGGGGCGAGGAGCGAACAACATTAGAATAAACACCTGGTGTAAATCCATAAAGGTGGGGTCACACAGATGTGAAAGACAGTCGGATAAAAGATCGATCCCGTTTAGCTCAGTTGGTAGAGCGCGTCACTAGTAATGACGAGGTCAGTCGTTCGAGTCGGCTAATGGGAAATTATTTTTGGCGTGGTTTTTCGGCAGCGCGAGTCTGATGTGACGAGCTCCGGTGGTCGGTACTGGTGATCGGGCTGCGGCGACTCGTGCGAACCAGAATACGATGGGACCCGGGACGAGCATATTCCGTACTCCCGGTGACCGGCAATGGATCACGTTATTGCACGCTTTGTCAGTCCGTGATCCAGTCTGTGATATCAGCAACCTTAGGGTGGTGAGTACGATTCCAAGGCCGAAAAAAGGGTGTGCCGGTTTGGATCTGCGACGTCTGGGCTCCGGTCTCTAAGCTTCAAAGGAGTGATCTCCGTCCGGCGCTCGTGTGCGTTCACCGCTCGCCTGCTCGGACAGGCGGCGTTGCAAACGGCTGAGGCGCGGGTTTGGGTGCCCGCCGCCGCCGGGAGGTCGGGTTATTTGTGACAAGTTCCAGTACCCCGGTGTTTTTTCGCGGCTCGACGTATCCATGGATTGGCTGACGGAAGTGACCCGTGGAACGGGTTGACTGTTGGGCGTGGGGTCGCTGACCTGAGGGAACTGGGACTGAGATACGTTACGTGTGCATTCGGCGTGAGGACACGCGAACGGCGGGTTGTGGGTTGCGACTTGGTGCATTTTTCATGACGACGTTAAAGTCCCCTTTCCTGTGCTTGATGGGGGCCGGACGTCCTCCTGCTCGTATGCATCCATCCGCCTCGAGAGACACCATGTGCTCTGGAAATCTGGATGCGCTGGCCGTACGTCTGACGAGGACGCCCCATTATTCTTGCTTTTTCTCTGGTACTTTCCCTCCCTGCGCGCTAGTGCCACCAAGTCAGCACTCTCTGATAGCACTGGCTGGAACATCGACGTAGATGATTACAACTCCGCTTTCTCGAGGGAATCGCGTCTGGGGGCTAGCTAACGAGCATGTTTTGAACGGCTGGTTACAGGACTTTGTTCGGCACCGGCCAATATTGCCTCCTCGTGCGCCGAACGGCACGGATTAACTTCTTGAAATACCAAGATCCCATCTAGACCCAAGGGTGGACGGCGACTAGGATTCGTGCTTCATTTGGACGCGATGGACGTTTCAGTGACCGGACGGGTAACGTGTTCAGGCGCAACCTCACTGGACGCCGGATCAAAGGAATGGAATGGCATAGTTTCCGATGAACGTGGACCTCGAGACGGGCCTTGTTGAGGTGCACGAGGGTTCCGGCAACCGAATTGATCGGCACCGAGATTGAAGTTAGCTCCCAATCCTCGCTCGCTCCATCTACCTCGGGTCGCCCGGTACCTCGTGTTCTTTGTAGGTCGCATTTACGTCTCATCGTGGCACTCGGTCGTATGCGTCAATGACTCGGCAGGAAAGAACTTTCGGGTCCTGGGCACCGGGTGTCACCGGTCCATTCCATCGAATGGGGCTCGATGCGCGACGTGCACGTCAACGCCAACGCCAACGCCAACGCCATGATATTCCCGACGAGACTCGTGAATCGGAACCTTCGCGGGGACCATCCGACGCCTCCACGTACCACGATTAAATCTGCGCGCGCATGTCTCCGACTCGTCCGTCATCTGACTATCCGCTCGAATCGGTGGTCGCACAGGATGGTGCGGAACCCCACTGCATGACGTACGGCTGCGGAGCGCTGCGCATGATGCGGCGCCAACGATGCCAGAAGTACGGTCCAATTGAGCCCGAGTTCTCTTGGGGCGTTGGTGTCTGTTCCTTGTCGTTCTACTTGGTTTCGATGTAGAATGGCATGGTGGAGCGTTGTCGCTGATGAGGACGGATTGGGAAAGCATCATTCCAGTGGGGGCGGCTAGACCAAATATGTGTGGCGTTGGCGAACCCACGTCGGGCTAGGGTGACACCTGGATTGATGACCGTCTTATCATTACTTATCTGAGACGTGAGCAGGGCCCCGTGACACCCGAGCGACGGATCGGATTGTTTCAGGATTGGTGCTACAAAAGAGGGAATGCCGAAGGATACCCCGGGATCAGTTCCCTTGGTCGTTGCGTAGCCTCGTGGACGATTATGTATGGGATTCGAGGGCAGGGGGGATGACCCGGTAACAGCATAAGCTATTTCTCATTGCTGTCACATTGACCTGCCATGAATGCACAGGGCCACTTGGCGTTCCAGTGCAAGACGGGGCACGAGACGAGTATGCTGAAGTGGGGCCAAGACGAGATCCAGGGGATCCATGGGAGGTAATTCACCCCGTTTGGCAGTGATGTACCGCATCACCATTACCATAACGAAATTCCTGCGGAAAGACACGGGGTAAAAAAAATCAGTGTGATTTGATGGGTAGCACGAACATGACGAATAAAGTATGGGCACCGAAAGTGGTCTGCACGGAAATGGCATGCTAGCCCGACATGCGGAAACAGGGTCGTACGTGTATGAAAGGTCGGAATGAATTCACGGGCTGTGATGGGCTGACACGAGGGCCATTGAATTCTTTTCTCTGCCAACGTATCCTAGTCAAGGGAGATACTACGGTAGTACTAGCTAGGGACCCTTGTGCGGACGCGTTCATACGGCATCCGCAATAACGCCGGTGTGGAATGTGGAATGCGGTGTATTTCGGCGGTCTGACAAGACGCTGTGGAGATGAGGGCGGTGCGGATGGAAGCGCGCACAGGAGGAGTGAGTTTGGACTATTTGAATTCATTGGACTGATCGAGATGGATAACAAGACCCAAAGTGGGCATGAATATTCCGATTTAGATACAAAAAGTCCTGATGGTTCCCAAGCGCGTGGTGGTAAAGGTTCTGGTGCGATCTGGAATGGGCAGCGGTGTGGAGGTTCCGAGTCAAAGTTCCGATATATTTGGTGATGGCATCCATCAACGAGGTTGTTTGTGACTGCTTACACACGTGCCGTAATGCCTACAACAACAAGCATAAGAGCTTCAAACACGACCCCCGCCGTCCCTCACTCCAAAGTCATGTCCGTCCTCCTCCCCTTGCCTCCCAACCCACACAAACGCCAGCGTCGCACAGCTACAGCAGTCCTCGCGGGCCACTTCGATCTCCGTCCAGCCAGAGATGTCCTCACCAGTCTCCTCAACGGCGTCGCCCCCTACAAGGAAGTAGAGAAAGACGAGTCCGTGCGGAGGAGCAGGAAGCGCGATAAAAGGGACAAGGAGAGGAAGAAGAAACAGGCAAAAGCCCTCGACAAGAAGCCCTCTTTCGATGCCACGTCCAGATCCACCCCTGCGCTACAACTCCCGCCACCACCACCACCACCACCCGCGCAGTCCTTCCCAGCTCCCGTGATCCAGCCTTCTTCCTTTTGGCGTGCACGTGGAACGAGCCATCGCCCAACGATACACATCGCTACCATGCAGCGATCCGTCTCCGTCACACCGCCACCTATGGCTTCCTCGCCAAGGTCTACGCCCGGCCCCTCCGACTGGTCGACGACCTCTCGAACATCCTCCAAGCGTCCTCGCACCCCCGACGACGACAGTAACGCCACAGATCCCGCAGTCGTTTCCCCACCACCCCCGCAGGCACCCCCCCAGAGGAAGAAGAGAGTGGCCGTCAAAAAGGGTTGGAAGGGTTGGGTCGAGGGCTCCCCACCACCATCCGAGAAGTTGATCAACTTGGATGCCGTCCCCATACTCCAAGAGAGACGCACTCGCAGCGGAAAGAGCTTTGACGCGATCGGGGTCGGCAAGGACAGCTGGGTCTAGGCCAGTGAGTATCCGCATCCCTTTGTTCGATCGGTGGAAAATATCGGTTCATCCGTGACTGCCTACAGATATCTATGTCGATGCTTCCGACGCCATCTAACTGCTGGTCCTTGCTTGATGGACCAAAAAATGTCTCGTAGGATATCAACATCCCACTCGCTGTCTAGCTATCCCACTTAGTGTACAACATGAACTGCATCTCGGATCGCCCCTCCCATCACACCAACACCGTATCTTACTCGTCATTTCGTTTTGCTTGGTTCCGTATGTCTCTTTATTAGTGTCATTGTAGGCTGCACCTTTACTTATCCATTTCTGTTGCTACAAAGTATTCCCGACATCACAATGATATCTCGCCAGGTATAGACAGATTACACGACTGTTTTCTATAGGAATACTATGATGATGCTCCACTGATTGCGTAGGATGGTGTACGGGAAGATGACGGAGGCAATTGAATAGACTTAAACAAAAGTAAATATCACCTATCTTCCCGTCATTCTCTCCCTTGTTAAAGCGAGGCGTTCAACGTTTCACCTCGAAGCGGACTCTCGGCTATTGCCCCCCTTCGTCGTGCATAAACTCATTTACCGTCTTCCGTGACGAGGCTCTTTTGTCCTTCATGTTGTCTCTCGTTCCTTTCCCTGCATTGCCATCACCGCCGTCATGGTTCCCCGGTCACATGAACAGGTTCACAAAACAATTACCCGCCCTCTTGTCACGCACAGACGTCGTGCTCGAGCTCAGAGACGCCAGACTACCGCTCACCAGCATCAACCACAATCTCGAGAGTGAGTTCCAGTGCCCTTTCAGTTGGGCGTTACTCCACCGTGGAATTGCCATGTCAAATGTCCAATGATCCTCTCACGCTGCCACATCCAACATTGGTTAGCACAGGTTGTCTGGCCGCACGATGATATGGAAGCCCAGGGATCCGAGGTTTTTATTCACGGAAGTTGCCTTTGACTTGTCACGTTTTGGGGTGGGTAGCTGGCATGACTAACCACTTCAATTCGGGCAGGAGCGATAAGGAAATGGAGAGCTGAACGCGGCCGAATTGCCTCCATGGGACCAATTACCAGCTCACCACCAACGATACCTGGCTATGGGAGCACGGTATGCGAGCGGATAGTCGTTTTAAACAAGCACGACTTGGTCTCTGACTGGGGTGTGGAGGTCCGTTCCGTTGCCTTTTTCAGAATTCCCACTTGTCCTAATATAGTAAAAGCCGTTCCGCAAAGCCATGGCAGCTCGTTTTCCAGATCAGATAGTCCATTTCGCATCATGCAATAAACGCCGAGACATCAAAACTCTGAGCGAGTTGCTCGTAAGTATGTTGAGCACCTCGCACGCATGTGCTCAGCGAATGTCACCGCTTACGAGCTCGTTTAGACATTGCAAAAATCAATCCACACGCAACAGAAATGAACGTGCTTGTCGTGGGCATGCCCAACGTAGGAAAATCCACGTTGCTCAATTCCCTTCGGAGTATTGGGATAGCTGGTCGTGCGTTGTGTTACTCTCCTCTATGGTCTGACATGAAAGTTCTTTGGAGGCACTGCCAAGGCATTGCAGACGTCTGCTCAACCTGGCCATACACGCACCTTATCGACACGGCTGAAGATATCAGAAAATCCCCTCATTTATTCCTACGACTCTCCCGGGGTCATGCTTCCCTTCCTTGGCAGGGGCGAGCAAGGTGCCGAACGAGGCGTTAAGCTTGCATTGATTGGTAAGCGAAAAGAAGCTGGACGTTCAGACCTACAACGGCAAAAATAATTATATAACAGCCGGTATCAAGGAGAGCTTGTACGACGTGGAAGCTCTCGTCAATTATTTGCTGTACAGGCTGAACATCCTAGATCCAGTCTGTAAGGAGCCCGTCTTCTCGTGATTCTTTTCTTCCTCGACGATGACACTAATTCTTTATTCCCTTGCCTTTTTTTTCAGCCCCGGCATATCTCAGAGTCCTGCCGCAAGGTTCAGAACCCACCACAGACGTGTATGTCTTTCTTGAACAGTTGGCCGCGCGACTTGGCATGCGAGTCCGAGGAGGCGACACAGACGCTGCCCGAGCCGCGAAATGGTTCGTCGAATGGTGGCGACGCGAAGGCAGCTTAATTTCCGCCTCTGCACCACAATCGATCGGGGGTCGCATTCCGCATGTCTTGCAGGGTCATTCACCGAGCGGTTCTGACGACGCAACACGCTCTTCCGTACCCGTTCGCCGCGGGTGGGGATTCGATTTTGAATGGACCGTTGACGTGGCATCGGCAGACTCCGAGAACGTTGAGGAGAAGATGGGGACGTGTATTGATGCGTATTTGAGGGTGGCAGAGGTGCAGGAAGAGTTAGGTGAGGATGTAAGTCAAACGCAGGAAAAGAAGCGAGCGTGGGAGGAAAAGTTGGCCAAGAGGGCTGCGAAGAGCAGGACAAAAGTATCGCGCAAGAGTGGGTGACGGGCTTTGAGTGGGGAGAGATGGAGATGGAGGCTGAGGATTCTATGCGGGGTTTTGGCGTCTGGGTATGTCACATGGAAACTTTTTTTTTTTACGAGATAACGATAATTTCCCTTCTTTGATTGATCGGTGGACTACGGTCTGCTAGAGTTTGCCGCGTCGGCTGGAATGGCTGGCGGAAAAGGTCACCAGGGGCCAGTAGAACGCTGTGTAAGGGGAAACCTGCTGTGCCTTGGCACCCTTCCGCGAACCTGGTACATGACTTCTTGTCTCACTGACTTTTCGCGTTTTCCTCACTCAGCTCCGCCGGTTTTCTCAGCGGATGCGAAAGTCAAGATCTGATAGCCACTTACAGGTCTAATGTCATTGGTAATTTGGTGCGGTAAAATTGCGTGCGCATGCCCTAGACGGATGATAGACGTGCTCGGTAATCCCGTGAATGGGCGCCAAGGCGCTGCGACGGTCGACGGTGACTCACCAGGTACTCGTGTTTCTTCTAAGTTCTGGGCGGGACGATCACTACACAGGCCTTGATTAAGATGCCATCTTTTCTTGATGGCCGAGCCACGCATGATTCTTGGTGAGACAGCATGGTCGTATCCCCTTTGGTTAGTGGACCTGACTGGCTGGGCGACCACAAGAAGAGGGTACAGCTAAACAAGAAGTGGACGACACGCCCACCTGACTCACGCTGCTTTCTATCTCGCGTTGAGCGTTGAGCGTTTTCCTCAATCTCAAAATCGTAACCTATGATGTTGGCAGGCCCGGTTCACGGGGACAGTGCCATCGGGTGTATTGTTGATCACCTATACGATGCTCGTATCCCTTTTGGTCTGTGCGCGGAGGTCGTGGGTCTGGAGAATTACACATGCATGCCCGACGAGCACACTTCTGGGTCGTGACGGGTGCTCGTACTCTGGTGCAAAAAATCCCGTGCCATGGAGACAGTCTCCAATCAAGAACGGCCTATCGACGCGGACAGCCTGTCCTGGACCACAGGCCAACTTGCGCTCGATCGCCTTCTCACGTCGACCCACCGTGACGGAATGGGCTGCTTGAGGCATCGCTTTGTGAAAGCGGAAAACTGATCGAGGCTACGCTTGGTATTTTCGAACGAATCACCGGGGGACGCTCAATTAAAAATACCGACAGCTCTCGGGGCAACCTCTTTTTTTTATTACCTCCGCTGGGTGTCTGAGCTCGCCCGGTCGTCTGCTGGTTAAGCCATTTGCGAACCGACATGGACACTGTTCATGTGAGCGTTCTTTACCCTACCAGGTCAGCGTGACTGTATAGGTCTTGGAAATTCGTTTTACGAATTGCCCGCTAGATGAAAATATACTATCTAGCGAGGGCCCTCGTTCCGGGAGCTTCCTTTGTGAGCCTGGTGCGATGAGCCCGTCGATCGGCCACCTTTCGAGCCTCGGAACAAAATGTTGTGGCGACAACCGGCTCTTTTTTATTTTTATTTTTAAGTCTGTAGTTTTATTGACGCCGATCCACAGGAATACGTTCCCCAAGGGACTGAAAGTCACGTTTCGAGATCTGATGGGAAAAAAAAATACACTGGCATGTGAACAAAGGTCAGGGGCGGAAAGACAACAAGTGGGCTTTGTTACAAACCACGATTTAGAGATCAATCGCTTGGTGTGATTATTGGGTTCTTTGAATGTTTGAGCATTCGGTGGATCAAACTGGCAAGCCTTCTCTATTCTAGTAATTCCCCCGGGTAAATTGAACAGGACGGTGGAAAGGATTGTGGTGATTCTGTGCCCAACAATTACGAGCACGCACCCGCGAGTACAGTCGAGTAACAGACATCACGTCCAATCACGTCCATTATTTGAGCGGTAAATCAAGCAATCCATCATAGCAAGCGTCTGATAGCGGCAAGTACAACAGTACACAGTACCTACCTATAGCTCGACATGAGCAGGCTCTGAGACGGGAGTGCTTTCCGGATCACTAGCCAGAGCTGGTTCTGAAACGACGCTAGACAATAGCACGGACTCCCCAGTCTGCGTGGGATCCTCCAGGGGCCCCGATGAGGTGGCGGTAGCTGCCAGAACAGAAACCACCGACGATTGAACAGCCGTCGCCGTGACCACGACACTCATCAGCGACGTCCCTACACCCCCACCCACCACCACTTCCTTCAACATTTCTCCTGCAGCTCGTCCACGAGAACCACCGACACCAGGCACGAACTTCGTCCACCAAAATGCGATCTTCAGCCCTCTGTCTAATATCCGCTGCTTCAGTATGAACAACACCACGAGTCCGAAGAAGACGAGGGCTGAGATGATGAGCACGCGATCGAGCCAGTCTGTTTGTTCGAGCGCGGTCACCAGCTGTTTGGAAGTGCCAATGAGGAGATTGAGCGTGTCGTGTGTTTGCGAGGCCGACTGAAGATTGGCCGTGGAGGATTCTGTCCAAGGAGTCTGTCTGGGTGAGGCCTGCGAGAGAGACAAACGAACCTAGGAGTTGTGCAGAGAGAACACTCTGTTCCAGCTCCTTTTGCATGTGGCCGATCGTCCGTTGTAGCGCTTCCGTGACGTTGTTATTCGCCTTCATGAGAAGATCTTCTCTAAATTGAAACCTAATTAGTCCCCGAGGGGAATAACGTCATGGAAGATACAAACGTGACTTTCTCGTTGAAAGGCGCGACTTGTTCCCGCACGGGGGGTGAACGAAGAAGTTCTTCGCGCTGCGACCGGCTCCGTGCGTCTATGACACGCTTTGAGGCGAGCACAGCTGCTCTGGAGTCTTTGCGTAGCCTGCACGAGTCAGGGTAGGTAGCAAGACAGATAAACTAGATATACCCATCGAGGACCTTCAAGAGTTCGTCCACCTCTGCTCTAAGCGACGAGCGCGCTCTGTCACTCCGCTGGTCATCAACGAGTAAATCCAGTTCCTACAGAGGCCACCGCAGCCAAGCGCCCACACAACCCCCAAAACGTCAGTTTTCATGCGTTCCGTGTCCGGTAATTCGGGACGGCTCACTTCGACCTGCTTGGCCAGCTGATCAATGTCCTCTCTTACTTCGGCGGCCCATGTTTGTTGCGTGGCGAGCGGTCCTGTGCACGAACGAAGGCGGGGGATTTGAAACGTCGAAAGGTCAGTTTGGCGTCGTTGGACTGCCTCGAGAAGGGCTTGTACTTCTGCGTCAAAAGTGGTCGGGATTGGGGCCATCGTTGGAGAAGGAAAACGTTGCGGCCCGGCAGCTTACATAACACCCAAACACTAGGAACGGGGACGATTCTCGACTTCGAACGTTCTACTGGCACGAACTCGATGGTCATCATAACTCCTCGGATCCAAGGGCAAAGTTTGAGCACGATGATGTGTCTGGGTTTCTCGCCCACAAGGCTCACACTTTAGTACAGGTACTGTCACGTTCACCTTTCCCTTGCCTACGACATTCAGGTTGATGTCTCGGTATGCAATTGTCTGACCCAGATCCAGGTGAAATCACATGTTGTTAGTTGGTCGGTGCACAGGGGGTGAGTTACATTTGCACAATTTCATCCAGTCTCCCCCCCACTTTAACCCCAACTCCTGGTTAGGATTACAAAAAAGTCAAGCCAAGCTTTCCTGCAGGCGTTTCATCTGGCGGCAGCGACACCCAGTGTTTCCCTTGTATGTACACAAGGTCCCCACCGATAAGTAGCATTGGTCCTGCATTTCTAGTCCCGTCAAGATGCGGCGCTATTGTATGATACAATTCTCGCGGGGTTCCTTTCTGAAACACCCTGATCCCCGATGACAAACCCACCTAGAAGTCGAGAATCTCCTATATTTAAGGTTGCAGACTCAACTCCCGTGTCTTTTCGCACTTTCATCCGCTAATGTGGACTCTAGCCGTCTTTGGCCTAGCACTCGCCTGTGTGGTGCTTGACACCGTACGACGATATCTCGTGCGCACGATACCCCGGTCCTCTTACCCGCTACCTCCTGGTCCTCGGGGGCTACCACTCGTCGGTAACATTGTCGGACTCAACGACGCTCCATGGCTGACGTACGCGGAATGGGCAAAGAAATACGGTACTCGAAATCTAGACTTGGTCTGCGTGATGCGCTCAAGTACGTGATTCTAGGGGACCTCATGTATATCCGTGCCCTGGGAAGGGACATGATCATCATTAATTCGGAGGTTGTCGCAGAGGAATTGCTTGAGAATCGCTCTAAGAACTACTCTGACCGCCCTTACCTCTCCACGAAACGCTTGCAAGTCCTCTCTCGGTGTTGTATGTTCGGGCTTCACTAATGTGATCATCCATGGCAGGTGTGGAAGGGAGTTTAGCACTATACTCATGGAATACGGGGACAGATGGCGCCTACACAGGCGATTCTTTCATCATACATTTCGAAGCGAGGCCGTGCATAGGTTCGTGCCTTTACAACATCGCAAGGCATGTCAACTATTGCGAAGACTTCTGGATACTCCAGATCAGTTTTCTGAACACATATTCGAGTATGTTCTGGACATACCATCTGGACTGACATTGATCTCTGGATTGCCCCACCTCGGTAGGTATACAGCGTCCGTCATTCTGAACAGTGTGTATGATTACGACGTGAAGACTGGAAAAGATGAACTCCTCGATGTTGTTGCGAGGACACTCAAGATCCTTGGACGAGCTTTGCGCACGGAAAATACGATTCTCGTTGGCGCGCTTCCAGCAGGTGAGCAAAAGTCTTTCCTGCATCTATCATGTATCGGAACTGTTGTAGTTTTGAAGCTTCCATCTTGGTTTCCTGGCATGTCGTTCAAACAAGAAATGGCAATTGCCAAGGCTTCTTCTAAGCAATACGTCGAAATGTCTTTTCAGTACTCTTTGCAGCGGTTGGTGAGGGACTGTCCAGAATTCTCAAAGCAAACTCATATCCGTGCAAGTCTGCAGGCAGTCCTGCAGTGTGTATGGTATTCGATGCTTTCCAAGATGTGGAAGAGAAGGGAACATCGACGAACGCAGGGTGGATGCAGGACTTATCGCATGCAGCCGCAACAGGTTTCATAGGTAAATGACACTAGCCTCTGATCGCGACCCTATCTCATGCAAATTCTCAGCTGGGTCTGAGACGGTAAGCGATGGTTCATGTTACTCACGCATTTGTATGACCTCTGTTCACAATGCGGAGGATAGTCGAACTCGGTTATTTCGACATTCTTCCTCATGATGACGCTGAACCCCGAGGCTCAGAAGAAAGCCCAAGCACAGATCGATGTCGTAGTGGGAGGGAAAAGGCTTCCGACGATCGAAGATCGACCAATGCTGCCTTATGTCGACGCTATTCTTCGAGAGATACTCAGGTACGCTCCCGTCGTCCCTTTGTGTAAGTGCTCCATGTATGCACTTGTTCTCTGACTGATTTGTCCATCGACTAGCAATCCCCCACGCTGCCGTAGAAGATGATGTCTTTGCCGGATTTCGCATCCCAAAGGGTGGGCGTGTTACATTCCATAGAATTTCCGTTTGTTCATAGATGTTCGTAGGAGCTATCGTCATTCCAAACCTTTGGTCTGCCCCCTATGCCTCTCTGTGATCTAACTGATGCTAAACAACTCCCACTATGTTAGGTCAATGGCCCACAATGAATTCAAGTACCCAAACTCCCATGCATTTATTCCTGAGCGCTTCCTGCGCGGCGATGGCACGCTCAAGTCTGAGGGCATCGAACATATCGCATATGGGTTCGGCCGGCGAATGTGTGTAGGAAGACACTTTGCGGACACGTCCGTGTGGTTGGCGATCGTCAATATATTGGCCGTGTTCACGATCGAGAAGGCCCGGGATGATCATGGGGTGGAAATTCCTGTAGAGGCGAAATTTGCTGGCGGCGTCGCAACGTAAGTAGCCTGATCGGTTAACAATATGTTGTCAATAACACGGTGCGGTGTAGACGTCCAGTCCCATTCCGGTGCAGCGTCGTACCTAGGATACCTGGGTTGGATGCGGGGCAGCTGGAACAGCTAATCGAGGCGAGTACTGTCTAGGTGCCAGCCCTTGTCTATTTTCTAGGGGAGATGTACCTCGATGTACCATACGGCACTGCCATGCAATCGTATTGGTGGGCACAATCTGTGTCACGAGCTGCCATAACTTTGCGTCCCCCGACATGATCGCTTCGACGGCCTCATTCACGGTCGTCAAGGCTGGCCAGGGTAACCCGCTACGCCCGGAACTCGTGACGTTCGACGTAAGTGAAGTTGCTGGCGAAAGAACCCCACCACATGCCCGCTGCAGAGTCACCGAGTGGATGATCGTAGTACGTCCAATCTTTGGATGTGATCGCCCTGCGACGGAACGGGATTCAACGGACCTTCCTGCCACACACCCACTGAATTGAACGTTCACGTATGCCACGCATTCCCGTCATTGCCACCAGCCTGATCATGAGCTTTTTAGCTTGCCGAAATGATCCGTTCATGTATCGGGTTCATTCAAGTCTGACTTCATCCGACATGCGTTGGCCACGCCTTCGATCGAATGAATGATTCGGAACTCGAGTTTTTCCCTTATCGTGTGGCAGAGTCGCCGAGTCGTTCTCGCCAGTAGCTGCACGGCCGGATCCCCTGAATAGTATGGGTCACAGGTGAAGATCTAACCCTGCGCCCTCGGTGGTCTTTCGTCCAGTGACCTGTCTGACCCACAGACGTCGTCCCTCTCGGTGATCGTGATCCTACGAGTGGTATTACTAGGGACAAACATCAGATCGATTGGTCAAAGTCGTCCTACAAAATACCCATGTAAAGACTCCTTGGGAACCACCCAGATCGATCCCTTGCTCGTCCCCCCACAAACACCACCACCACACCACACTAGCCACCAAGTCATCCGACCCAGACTCGATCCGGCAACCTCTCACACGATACATCATCTCGGTCCACGATACAGCAAACGAGGGCAATGGGGAAGGGAGGGGAGGGGGAGACGTGAAGAAAGAGATGTCATGTCGAGACTAGAAGCGCAAAGAAAGAAGAGTAGCCTACAATATATATAAAGTTGGTTGGGAACAAGTACACACAGTGAGGAGACGAGGTGATGGGATGGCCAGAAGCTGCAGGGTAAGGCCGACGGCGCAGAAGCCCGGAAAAAGAGAAAAAAAGTCTCCCCCTCGACAAAGTGACAACGGTGGCGATATTTGGACGACGATGACAGGACCGAGATGGTTAAACGGCGTGGTTGGTTACTGGCAGACTCCAAGATGAATGACAACAATCCCTCCTCTACTCCTCCCCCCCTCACAACTGCCTAGCGAGAACTTCATCGACCGACCGGAGTCGCTCGAAATGCAGCTTGATTAGTGTATCCACCTCGCATAGGACCTTGTGATTGTACGGGTCCATTGTTCTGCCTCCCATTCTGAACCGGCTGGCCCTGCTGAGCGGGTGCTGGCTGCCGGGCTTGTGCTTGGGGCTGCTGTTGTGGCTGAGGTTGCTGAGCGAGCAACTTTTGTGGCGCAGGTGTTGGCTCTTCCGCCGCGGTGGGTGCAACGTACAACCCCTTATCGATGTGCTGAGGAATAGGCTGTATCTCCGTCCCAAGTTCTTGCTCGATGCGGTATAAGTTGAACCGGTCCTCGTATGTGACGAGGTTGATAGCAAGTCCCAAGTGTCCGAAACGACCGGATCGTCCAATACGATGAAGGTATGTTTCGGAATTTTTGGGAAAGTCAAAGTTGATGACAACATTCACGGCTTGGATATCAATGCCTCGCGTGAGGAGGTCGGAACAAACGAGGTTCCTACATACGCCGTTACGGAAATCGTGGAATACGCGATTGCGATGCGACTGCAGCATCTTCGCGTGCGAATAGAAACAGGAGTAGCCAAGCTCGGTGACCTTCTTGGCCAATAGCTCGACGCGATTAGTGGAGTTACAAAAGATGATTGATTGGTTAATTTGAAGCTAAAAGGCGGTTAGAGAGGCGAACGCCAAGCACGGAGCGGACACACCTTGGAGAATAACGTATTTAAACAATGCACTTTCTGCCGCTCTTCAACGTAAGCGTAATATTGCGTGACACCACGCAGAGTGAGTTCCTCCATGAGGTTTATCTCGTACGGAGACTTCATGTGTTTGTCCTATGCAGGGCATTAAGACAATGTCCGGAAAAAGAATTATAGAATGGGGACGCACCTTGAAATCCTTTACAATAAGCGGGAAGGTTGCACTGAAAAGCATGACCTGACGATCGGTAGGGAGGAAAGAGAGCAATTGCTCCATGACAGGGGTGAATTCGGGAGAGAGAAGCTTGTCGGCTTCATCCATGACAAAGACAGGACACTCGCTGAGATCGGCGACACTCTTGCCAGCCAAGTCAAGAATACGGCCGGGGGTGCCGACGAGTACGTGGACCGTCTCTGACAACCGCATGATATCGTCCTTGAGGGTTGTCCCGCCGGTGGTCACCATAACTTGGACACCCATGTGTTTTCCGAGGATTTTACAAACTTGGGAAGTTTGAAGAGCAAGTTCACGGGTGGGAACGAGTAGTAGTGCTTGGATCTTGTTCCTGCTGACGTCAATTTGCTGCAGGGAGGGTATGACAAAAGCAGCGGTTTTGCCTGTGCCGTTCTTTGCACGAGCGAGTACATCACGTTTAGTTAGAGCGATTGGGATGGCTTCTTCTTGTATTGGGGAAGGTTTTTCGAAGCCAGCCTCAAAAATGCCCATGAGGAGTTCGCGACGGAGAAACATGTCTTCAAATTCGGTGCCCTTGGTGGCCGTTACATCTTCAGTCTGGGGCCGTAGGTCTTTTGGTGGTGGGCGGAGGCCGTTCTTCCAGGAAGCGTCGTTGGAAGAGCTGAAGAAAGGACAAACGATGTCAGTACTGGAGAAGAAGAAAAAAAAGAAGAATGATACACACGTGTTCGATGATGATGGTCTGGTTGTTTGCGACATGACTGGGGGTCGTCGAGAGGGTTGTGTAGAGTCAATACGGGGGCGTCGAGCAATAGCGTGAGCTAGACAGGTTTGTCGCAAAACACGCGGGTGATGGCGGTTGTCGAAACGAGTTACAGCGAGAGAGTGTAGCGGGCAGATCAAAGTCAGAGTTCAAAGAGAAAGGCGGTCGACTATTCAAATTCAAAGGTCTCTTTTTTCACACGGTCTATCCCGCCGCAAACCTGGACATCTTGGCGTGAATGAACCAAGGTCTGATGGATAAAATTTCGAGACCTCGTTTACTCAATGTACCGGCGGGGAACGGGTGGATTTTTTTGTATTGTTTACAGACCCTCGTGGAGACCGTGAATCATGACAACCATGTCTGTTTCGTCAGGCATAAGTGAATAGTTCAATCGGTCCTCCTACAGGAACTAAAAGTGACTGTTTCACGAGACATCCGGTGGCCATATGTCTTAATGCCACGAATCGATCCGACTTCGTACCTACCAGTACTCTGAAACTCGTGTCGTCGTTTCATGGGATTATGCCTCGCGTCTAATCTCTTACAAACACGACCTGTTAGCTGACGTACCCTTTTTGATGAAGACCACAAAACTAACGTCTAGTCAGTGTCCAAAGTCTGTCAAGTATCCTGTAGTCTTGAGCCTGAGCTAGAATCTGTCGAACGCACCGCGCTGGCGATCCTCGTGCATTCCTCGAGTGCAGTGCATCCAGTGTCTTATTCTGGGACGTATGCCCAGAGAGCAATGTAGCAAGAATCAGCACAGCTCTCGAGATATCACCTGTAACTAGGTGCTCCGCCAGTGCATGTTGGTGGAATGACTGGGCATTCTGGCGGCACATAACGAGGAATCAATAGACGGTGGCAGCGTCGCGCGTGTTGCCCACAGCCCAAGTATTCACTCGCGGCGAAGAGGGCATGATATGGAATCCAGGCAGATGGTATGACACCTGGGCACGCGGATGCAATGGGGATGGGGTGTATATGGATGGGGAGTCCGAGCTGACAGGCACGATCACGCTATTGCGCCCAGCGGCATATAAATAATGCAATAGGCATCATCAAAGACAAGTCGCAATGCTATCTTGAACTTTGCGTCGCATAGCTTGTTCTGACACGGCACAAGGCCAGAATACATTCTGTAAAACAAACAGAAAGCACGCACCAAGCGAAATGTCTATTTTTAGACTGGGCACGAAGTTTGTTACGCCCAAAGTCCAGTTGGCGAGAAGCACAGCAACTTGGCTCTATCAGTTGGATGCATCGCCCGTCGTCTTGACTACTTCGGTAGTCAGAATAGGCCTGCCCCGCAAGCCTGATGACTTTCATCGACATGACAACAGTATGGAAAATACTCGACCTCTCACCTAGGAATGGGCGAATCTCCTTTACAGCCTCAAAGTGGCTTGCGGTTAAACGGTAGCCTATAAACTTGGAAAACCTACTTGGCTGACATTCACGGACGTTCACGCGGCGGACGTGGCCCGCGGAAAACAATGTTTTGGTTGTACGGCAATGTCGTGGGCAGCCTGGGCTGCGTCAAATGCCACTAGTATCTGAAGCTTTAAAATACCGCACCCGAGCCAGCCCAACCATGAATCGTATTGCTGTCATCAGTTTTGGAGTTGGCGTGGCCAAGCCAGGCCTTTCTTCTAAATTCCTCGGAACTGCTGAATCATCTCAAGGAACTGTGAGTGCGCTAGTACGCGACGTGAACACGATTCACGAGACCGTCTCGGCTCGCTTTGATCGCAGCAAGTGCTGATACCAAGATCCTGGATGCTGCAAGTTTGGAGCCAACTCGGAGAGGTATAAAACAACTCGATGAGAAAGGCGGGAACCATGATATCGTGCCAGGGCTGAGATGACTTTTAACTTGGGATAGAACCTCTGCCTAGTGTAGCGGCCGCTTTGTAGCGACCAACGCTATCTGTGCGAGCTGTAAAAGCGAACTGCCAAGTTAAACGCACGAGCACGCATTTGCCATGCCGTGGCCATGGCTTGCGCTGCCAGTGGCGACGCCACCCATACATTCCATGGGCAGGCCCAAAGCGCACTCTGAACACTGGTTCTGATGAGGGTAACACATACCAGGGAACTTGGCATCATGGATAGTACTAAGACTGCTAATTTTTCCCGATCCGGAGGAGGACAGGCAAGATTCACCTGGTTGTAAAACCTTTCTATAAAGGTTTCTTTGTTCCGCGACATGGGTATAGGCGGTCGCCGGCCAAGGTCCGCAGGCTGTCAAATAACTGAAGTTGTGCCTGTCCAACGCACAGCTCATGTTGCACAACTTTCAAGTTGGGATTCAATTCCTTGAAGATGGGTTTATTTTCTGGCATTCCGACCAGGATCGTCCAACTCCAAGCGTGAACAGAACGACGCGTTGGATACTTTGCCGACCGACTATGAACGTCGGTCGAGCTCGCTTCGGTCATTCGCGGAGATAGGACAGCCTACGTATCACGCAATGGGACCTCTTCTGGACACTGACGCCCGTGCTGTGTTCCTATAAGCCGGTGAGGGCATTGCACGGTTTACACCCATTTCTTGTCCTTACTGACGGATAGCGTGCGTCCGCCTGTCACTGGTCGCTGACAGCTCCCTCAAATTTATACCCCGTCGAGCTCTGGACGTAGGCGTTCGTCCCCCAAATTCACTCGTTTTGATCCCGCACTCGTTTTTTCAACACGCTCCTTCGAGTTCTCACTGCTTTACGAACATGTTTACTCCTCCTTCGCCGCTTCCTCCTGTACGGAAAGCGTCACCCGACGAATGGGATACCCATATTTCGGACGAGGTCCAAGCAGGACAGTGTCCTATAGACGATACCCGCGTTTTACTATCGAAGCGAAAGTTTTATCGCTCGATTCGATATACCATGGTCTTTGTTCCTCTGGCTCTCATGCTGCTTGCCGCATATACCCGTTTTCGGGCACACCCTGCTTTTTTCGACCTGCTTTCAACGGACTGCGACCACGAACAGACTACTTGGTCAAAATTGACGGATTGGTCGCTTCACGAGCCACACAAGGCTGCAAACAATCGTTTGGTCGACAAGCCTACCTTGAGTCCTCTCGTCGCGCGCGACAAACCGACGCCCGTCCCTGCCCCAACGGTTCCCTCAGACCCAGTTTTACCCACACCGTTCCCTCAACCCTTTGATACAACGCTCTCTGCCAATTTCTCCACGACCTCTTGCTACGACTTTTTCCTGAACATGACGCAAGTGGATGCGTTTCGTTCGTGTCGGCCGTTTTCTTTGTTGCTTGCCACCTCGCATGCGTTCCTAATGGTGCCTTGTTTTCATCTCATCTCTTGGGAATCGTGAATAATGTCTATTGGTTTTAGGCTCAGAAGGACATCAACTTGGTGAACACGGACATATGGGGCATGTGCAACACGGATATTTCGCAAGTGCAGTGCGATGCCAACATGTCTTGGTTCGCGTCGACGCTACAATCATCATGCGAAATAGACCTTGGGGATGAAGTGGCGACGGCTGTGACAACACTCAATGGTGACCATCTTGTCGATCACAAGCCCCTCTGATAGACTGACTATTTGTGTGAACTATAGCATTGCGCGCATATGACCTTATGCGGGATGTCGTCTGTCAAGTGAATCCGACGACCAATTCGTACTGCTTTGTCGAAGCTATTGTGAATCCGGACCCGTCACATTACTGGTTCTATCAATTACCACTCGGCCAGCCGCTCGGACCTGGGGTGACTGCGAACGCGTGCAGTAAGTGTACGTCAACGCTGATGGGCATGTATGCGTCGGCGCTCAATGTCACCAATGCAACGAGCCTAGAAGGTCTTGCGAAGACGTACAACGCTGCCGTGGGTACGCTGAATCAAGCGTGTGGTCCGTCTTATGCCGCAATGGCGCAACTTTCGACGTCGAGCTCTGCGTGGGTGAATGCAGGAGCGCCGAGGACAAGTTGGCTGGTGGCGTTGGGTGTGTTGACGTCGTTCGCACGCGCGTGGATGTGATTTAGAATGGATGTATCATTGGGTTCTGGTTTCAGTTTTGTGCGCTCTAGGTTTATTCATCGGGTCTGTGGTGTTGCTTAATACCCCAGGATGTAGCATTTGTTTCGTTAGACGAATCTAACTTAAAACCCAAGCTCCGTTTAGTTGGACACGGCATGGGTCCGTTGACCTGAAATGGCAACTACGTAACCGTGGCAGCACATAGCAGAACGCCCTCACTTTACTCGACGAGCGGGTCCCGTCGATCACTTATCTCTCCAACGTCTACCACGGTCATAGAAGTGAGGGGTATCAGCGTTGCAACCTATCGACTTTTCGTCGCCGTGCTCATGCCTCGTCTGCGTGTGCTTGCTGGTCCGAACGCCGAAAACCTCGTGCCCATTACGGACATCGTCAACACGGGACAGGCACATGCGATCGTCTCCAAGCAATTCGAGGGCAAGATGGCGATCTATGTCAAGAACTTTGTTGACCCGAAAGGAAGGCGGTTGACGAGCGAATATTTCGACAGGGAGGATAGAAAGGGAATCACATGGAGCATTCAGGTCCAAGGTGTGTGTTGGCACCCACGTCCGATCTCGTCTCTCAAGCGTCCTAGGCCGGTTCTTGCAACCTCGTTCAGCGGATGATATATTATTCGGCAACGTCTTTGAGAAGAGGTTAAAGCTCCCTTGGGGTTCAGGAGCAGCCCTTAAATTTATGCAGTACGCCCTCCCGCTCCGTGACTTGATACCGTACTCATTCAAGATGGAACCAAGTTTTATTGATCCGACGCTGGAGCACGATCTCATGTCTCCCAAACCGTGGGCGTTTTCACCCTTGATCGCAACAATGCCTCACTTTGCGCACGAACGCATTTACGAGCCAAACGGCCTACCTCCGTCCGACATTCCCCCGTTTCCTCCACCCGTTTCCATATCCGACGACACGTCCCAGCTTTGGACCGCTTCGACAAGTTCTGCCCGCCAGTCTCGATCCTGCGACATATCCCCCCCTTCTTTCTCTCGCACCTCCTTCTCAACCTCGTGGTCCTCGAGTTCCGATACGTCGCATGCCTCCGTCATGTCGTCTTTGCGAGACAACGTCAATCATACCTTCAAAAGGTCCCTCGGGAAGACACACTCGAGATGGAAAGGGACTAAACGCGATATGGACTTTCGGTCGGCCAGCGAACGCAGGTCATTCTTTAGCAACGCACAACATCGCCAAGATATCGTCCTGGGTCCGGGGGTCTGTCTTTTTCTCCTTTTTTTTTCGAGACATGGACTGACAACGCGTGCTTTCAGGATCTCGTCACGACGGACTTTTGTTATGGATACCTCGAATTCAGTCCAACGTTGGCGCTGCGTCTCCCCGGTGGCATCTCCTTTGATCTGTTTCGGTACTGGGATAAACACCCCGTCAAGTTTGTCTGTTGTGAACGAAAAAAGGCGTTTTCAGGAGAGATGAACGAGGACCCGGCGGGGAACGTATTCTGGTGTGTCTCGTTCGAGGGCGGTGACGACGACGATGACCAAGGGCAAGCGCCGGACGAACAGATGAGCGAGGGGAACTCGTACGACACAGCAGACTTGCGATGCGTTGATTGACGATAACTTGACGATCTATCATGTGATTATGATGTCACCATCTAGTTTTCACTATTAGGACTCCTTTGTAAGTTAGATGCTAGCGTATACCCGTAACTGTTATTTGTGTTCTTTGGGCTACTACTTTTTATTCGGCGACCTGGTCTTGTATGAGATGGGAGTGGTCGGGATAACAACATACCTCCGTATCGGAAGTCAGTCTGACCTTGCGATGCGAGCCACGTTCTTCAGTCGTTTCCAGGCCATTCTTAGTATGTAACCGGCGAAGGGGAGTGGTTGGCGTGAAACTTCACTCCACTCGTAAGCGTCAAGCGGTGCCAACACCCGGATGATGTACAATTGAATGTTAAATGTATTGTGCACAAGATGTGTTCTGCCAAGATGTCAAGGAAGCATATAGCTGGTTTCTAGCGAGGGATGGTACTGGAACGGGAGCACATGACAAAAAGCGAATGCAACTTGCGAGGGAATGCATCATGCGTGGTCCACACCGACAGAACGCTTCTCGAGCGTGGGCTCCTCGCGAGTTTCATGCGCCCCTGCACGTCGTGTGATCCGATCGATAGCGTCCTCCCCATCGAACAACGCCGCAGTCTCCTCCAGCGTCCGGTTCTTGGTCTCCACGATGAAGCACCATAAACATACGAATTCGAACGCGAGCCAGCAGACGTATACAAGCTGGGTCCAACGGAGGGCTATCAGTACGGTTGTCCGGACGAATGGTTGGGGGTGACTTACGTAGTATTTCCATCCGAGGGCGTCCAGTGCGATCGGGTTAACGTACTGGTTAAAAATGAGAGCGACCGATATGACAAAGTTGAAGACGTTGAGCCCCTTTGCACGGAGACTGAACGGCAAGATCTCGACCGTGTAGGAGACAACGAGGGGCGTGAATGCGATGTCATACGCGGCGTAGAAGAGAAAGATGAAAATGATGACGGCATGTCCAGCAGCAGCGGTCCCGTGTTGAGCATACTCGGAAAAGCAAATTGCTTGTGCGGTGTAGAACAATGTCATGAAGCCAGCAGAGAGTAAGAAGAGGACGCGACGACCGAGTCGGTCGACCATGAACGAGGCATACACCGCCCAAGCCAAGTTCCAGATTTGTAGGATACCATTGATGAGGAGTTGAGTGCCCGTGCCGACGATTCCGATCTTGTCAAAGACTCTGGTCAAGTAGTACGAGATGAGACCGTTGCCAGACCACTGCGAGAAGAAAGCAATGGAAACAATGATGCGCATGCGTTTACGGTTTCCAGGAGTAGCAAAAAGTGACTTCCAGCCAACGTTTGCAGCGACGGTGCGGTCGAATTCGAGGGCAGCCTTGATTTCTTGGAATTCATGCTGCACGAGGGGATCCAATCTGGAAGTGGCCTTATTAGTGGACATGGATTCGCATTCGATGTACACTCACACGTTGCCATCAGCATGATAATAAGCTAAAATTTGCAGCGCCTCATCTTCGCGCCCCTTGCTCATCAGCCAACGAGGCGACTCGGGCGCAAATAGAACGAGGAAAAATTGAAACACAGAAGGTATACACTGGAGTAATGACGGCAAGCGCCATGCCCATGTGCTGTTTATCTTGAAGGTGCCGTATGTCGTCCAAGCAGCGCTAGAGAACATTTCCGTGAGTCGTGTCGCGCCACATTCAGAACTGCGACGTACACAATAGCACCGGAATACCAGAGGGAATTGTATAGGGATGTCAAAGGAGCGCGGTATGTAGGATACGAAATTTCGGTGACCAACATGGGGGCGGCGTTGGCTATAAAACATTCCAATTTCAGGATAAGATGGCTGAACTTTTACCGAGATTACCTGCAAATGTGAGACCAAAACCGATCAAGAAACGGGCACCAATGAACATGGCAACAGATTGGGAAGCGGTTTGGATGGCGGTAGCAACACACATGATAGCTGCACCCAACCACACGGCCCGACGACGACCAATACCGTCGGACACGTATGGGGCGAATGGATAACCAGCCAGCCCACCGATATTCTACGCGCGTCAGTCAAGTATACTAGGAATACGGCCTTGTGCTCACTTGAATGGCATTAAGGAGACCAAGCATCCGACTCGATGGATTATTGAAAGCAAGCTTCCACTGGTCGAGGGTCTGCAAACCGTTCATCATACTTCCGTCGTAACCACTGGTGGACGAGGTGATGAGACTGTAGGTGATTCATTGCGATGTCAGAAAATTGATATGGTGCGCGTACGTACAGAAGGACGATCCACGCGTGGAGGGCGATCAGTCTATCGACATGCGAATGAGTGCGGTGCAGCACGGGGGTACTTAAGTGCGCACCGCTTGTTATTGTACCATTTTCTGCTCGGGTCGACAAGATGCGCCAGCGGAACATTCTGGATGGCTTGAACGGGGGCACCCATGAAGATTTAGAAAAAAGGACGCGTTCTTATATAGCCTGGCTCGTCGGCGAGAACCCCAAGCAGAGATTTGCCAACTTCCTTTTTATCATCGGGAGTGGCATCATATCGACCCGGTCTCTCAGCGACTTCCTACTGGACTGTTCAGACGAGTGCGTTCACGAGTTGCCAAGCAAGAGAACACTGACTACCACAACAATACCGAAATCCTCGATAGCATCCAGCACCTCCACAGAATCATCACCGGCAAAGCAAACGATCCAGCGTCAACGCACGCACAGCATGCGCTCTATAGTCGTTTTAGCATCTCACTCGCCGACACGTCCTTGCTTCTGTTAGGAGCACTTCCCGAGGGAGCATCGTACGCGCCAGGGCACGTCTCGGTCAACGACGGTGATGCCGGTGCAGGAATGGACACCGTGCCAGCCTTTTTCCGTCTCCCGAATGGTACGACCCAGTTACTCGCAAACGTCGCTAGCGTGCTCGACGCCGTCGGCTGTGATGACTGTGCCACCTGGGTAGGCGGCAGTGCACCCGGAAGAGACCCCAAGGCCGACGGCCGCGCAACATGATACGATGCCGTCCGCCGTCGGCTCAACAACAACTGCGACATCCCATCCGAGAGTGACTCCGATGGCGATGGCGGACCCGCGAGCAACGCAGGATCGGATGTCAGCGGGAGCCCGGAAAACGTGGGTTCTGTCAACGCTGTAGTCGCCACAGCTTTCACTGCAGACGGTGTACTTGTAACCGTCGCTAGCGTGGGCGGTCGTACAGACGATATCCTGGACGTCGTCGAGAGCCGAGATGCACGTGAGACTGGGCGTAACGGCGAGGATGTACGTGGCTGCGATGTAATAGAACCTGTAGGCGGAGTAAGCAAAGGAGGGGAGGGTGTCGTTACCCCTTTGGGTGACAGCAATGGTGACGACAGTGGGGGCCGTAGCTGTGGGGAGGGTGAAGGTTCGAGATCTGAGCTAGGAGGGGACATGGGCACCTCAGCCTTGGACGGCGGAACGACCGCAGGGTTCGGCTCTTCGGATGGTTCCGGAGACGCTTGAGCGAGTAGTCGTGAGAGTGACGAGCGTCCGGCAGAAGGCGTCGAGTTGGCTCGTGGTCGCGCAGGAAACAAATGCGAGGTAGGCGGTTGGGTGGCGCTGAACGAGTCTTCGACCTGGGCCTGAGGCGGACCTGGAGGCATCGGTGGCCGCTCCGTCATGGCAGACACAGACTTGCGCTCGCTCTCTGGATCTGACACGGCCGAGACCTTTCGCAAATTGGGTTTTCGCTTGTTTATTTGACTGGACTGCGTCCAATCCTCGACCTCTAGCATGTAGTATTTGATACCGTCGCCCAAGCCATATGGATTGCTCGTCGGATCCTGCGAAGTGAGATGAGATCGGGGAGTAAAAGGGCTGTTTGTAATTACCTTGTGGTCGACCATGCGCTCGGTAATGGACGTGATCCGGGCAACTATCCATTCACGTGTCTTCAACTGCTCCGCTAAATGACCTGTTGCCAACAGGAAATAATGAGGGAACGACACTGTACACATAAAGCAGATGTTAGACCTCAGAATGCCATAGCTGTAGATCCAATCCCTAGGACACGCACCGTTAAACGCTGCCCAAGGTTTCGACACCGAGTTTCGGGTGGGGAGAAACAGCGCAAGATCCCCCTTTGCGAAATTTCGAAACGATATCTTGCCCTTGGCACGCTCCCTGTATTCCTTGCATTGCTTCTGCCATTTCCGAATAACCGTCCCCGTTTTAGCAACGGAATCCAAAAAGTGATCGTGGTCAAACGCCCGCAGAAACTCCAACGCTCCGACAGGATCGGAAGGATCGATCGGTGATGGCTCTTCCACAATCACATCATGACGCAGAGGCGGAGGTGGGGAAACCAGATGTTCGCCATGGGTTTGACCTTGCTTTGCGTTCGGATGGGTGGTATACGCGCTCACCATCGACAGTGCCTTGGAATGTGCACTCCGGAACGCGATCGCAACGTCAAGCATCTGCGCCAACAATCGACCGCTGTTCTCCAAGTTCTGCTCGAGCTCTGATTGCGAGACCCGTCCTGCTGAAATGTCCTCGAGCAACAACCGTTCGATACGTCTCGCTTCGCGCAGTTCATGCTCGACGCGTTGAAGTTCCTCCCGTAAGCCAATTGCGTCTGCATTTGTCAGATCGACGTTCGCCTGAGCTTCCTTGAGCTGCCGATTGGCATCCTCGAGTTGTTCTCTCAGTTCGGAAAACTGGTGTTCCAACACAGCACGGTCCCCGTCCGCCTCGGCAATGTGATCTCGGAGCATCCGGTCATGCTCCGTGGCCTGCACTCTCAGTAGTCGATCCTTTTCCATATTCGACTCTTTCAGCATCCGGTGCACCTCATCATTTTCCGCCCTCGCAGTCCGTATCTGACTCTCCAAGTCATCCCCGCGTAAACGCGCGTCTTCGAGATTTCGCAGCGTCACTGTTTGTTCCTCCAGCAACTGGTTCACATTGGCGGCGTTCTTGGCTTCAAGTACCTTCACCTCCTCCGCTTGTGCTCGAACCTGCACAAGCTCCTGACGAAGTGTATCCGCCACCCTAGCATGTTCCGTCACATCCCTCAGCGCCTTGGCGCGATCGCGACGCTGTCCTTCCACGTCCTGAGCCAGTTCTGCGTTCCGCCGCTCCAGAATCCGTCGCACGGATACTTCGCTCTCGATCTGCGCCTTGGCTTGATGCAGCTCTCGTTCCAACGCATCGGCTCTCTGGCGCTCAGATTCAGCAGCGACCTCGGCGCTTTGGACGTCTTTGTTTAGCCGATGGATTTCCACCTGGAGTGCAGTTCGTTCTTGCTGCGCGGTGTGTTCTAGTTGAGATTTCGCTTCTTGAGCGTCGCGAAGTTGCTCCGAGAGCTCGTGAAAGGCCATCTCGTCCGCTTCTGTCACTGAAATGACGGAAGTCAGGCCGTCGAACGCGTCGACAATAACCAGATACGCACGTTTTCTTCGAGACGCCGATAATCGAGATGCAGAAAGCACTACAAATTTATGCATTAGAAAATCAAGGAACGAATAGTGGAGGACCCACGTGAACGTTCCGCTATACGGTCGAAGCCTGCTTCAAGGTTGTCCATTTTTTGCACGAGCTTTTCGAGCGCAAAACGGGCCTCCTGCACAGAATTGAGGAGTGCTGGATCGGAACTCGTTTGGGCGTGTTCCTCTAGGTCGTGAACCACTTGCAAAAAAGCTGTAGGTACGATAAATCCTTCATCGTATATGCGCTGCGCATGACCATGACCAGACTTACCATCCACATCTTCTCTCTCAAGTGGATACGCGGAGTCCTTGCCACCGGAAGGTGAAAAGTCGATGGTGGGCACGGGATCATCCATGCCCCGAGTATCAAATGGTAGCTGTCCATGTACTTCACCACGGTATACCTGGCGACGCTTTCTCTCATTTGTGCTACAAATCCGTTGTCATCTTTCAGTGTCGAATAGAACGCGCTCACTCACGAGAGTTTTGCCATGACCTCCAAAATAGATTGGGCTCTTTGATAAAAAAATCTTGCTGTTCAGTGGTGAGTCCCAGGCATATAGACCACCTCGAGACCCTCACCAAACTCCTTTCGGCGAACAATCTCGATCACTGTAGCGCCGTAAGAGTATAACATGCCATGCAAACGTTGGATATGTGAAAAATTGGTTTTGGATCGAAACTTGGTCTGCAATTGAGAAAGCGTAGTGGGTAACTGGACAAGGTCCACGTTCAGAGTGCTGATATGACGCAGTACCCCAACACATTGTTCGGTATAGTCGTTCTGGATGTGGCCGTTAGTCTGCATCACCCAGTTACTGTTATAACACACCTTGACACGCGTCATCACCTCCGCCTCATGTCTGAGAACGCCATCGAGCTGCTTGAGGTCTGGCAAAGGAGTGAGGGCATACTTGACAAATAATTTTACTACGCTACCTTGCATGAGCGCGTCGTGGTTCGTCGCAGGACTCTCCAGCACAGCGGCGATTTCGGAAGCCTTGTCCATAGCGTCCTGAAACCTCCTCCCAGAAACCTCCGCATCCTCAATGAGCCTAGCATAATGTGAACGACGCTTGGTTACAATTCCCACTCGACCTTACTTTACGTTGGAAACAGTTGATCGAACCACTTCTGCGCCCGCGGTTAACCGCCCCACCGCCTTTTCAGACTCGGAGAATTGTGTTCGTAGATCATCTGAGTAATTAATGAGACGCGTTGTGCTTTTGTCGATCACTGCACTTACTATGGATACGTGCACACCCATCCGCTACGAGTTTCATTCGATCCCTGGCCACGTACGTTCCCAACATCCGAGGTTTCTCACCCCCCTCGATCGCCCTGCGCATCGTTGGGGACAGAAACTCGACATGCACTTCCACGCGGTTAACGATCTCCAGGTCAGCATCCACAAAAGTGAGCAAGGACGCCTGACGCGCAAGATCCCGTGTGGCCGTACCGGCAATCCCGTCAAACACGTCCGTGATGTCGAGCGTGTTAAGGTCAAGACTACTACACGCGATACGAACCGCTTCGTGTTGGCGATGGATGGTTGCGAGGGTGTGTGTGACGTAGTCGAGATAGACATGTGCACTTCGGAGGTACTGCGCTGCAAGGTGGGAAGGTTTGTACGGCGGCGTCGCAGAGAGGACTTCTGTTCATGGTCATGAGCAGTCAGAAGTAGGCACGAAGGCACACGAGAGAGGTACCCTCTATGGGAAGTTGTAATGGTGGTTCGACACGGAGTTCCCTGAGCACTTCCGGAAATTCAATGTCGAGATAATGTTTGTTGAATACATAGATGGTCTGTCCGCGTTTGCATGAGTACGATGACTTACGGGACGAAGCTATACGCACCTGGTCCTGGGCACCGACAAGTTCACGCACGTTATCGGTTCGCAGACGGGTCCCGTCCGAGAGGTACGCCAAGATAGCATCTTGATCCACGCCAATCTCTTGATGGAGGAAAAGCTCGAGGCTGCCTCTCCTAGGGTCGACGAGTTAAACGGGTTGCCCACGACCAACATCTTGCCCACCTCTCGATGTCCCGCAAGGTAGCACTAACCTAGTAGTAAGACGTTGTTCAACGAACGCTATGTCCAGTGACAAGCAGACTCACTTGAAAAGTTTGGCCGTCCTCAGCACGACATATCTGAATCATAATAACTCGTGCAAAGTTAAGAACAGGAGGCACACAAGCGAAGCCTGTGAGAAATACGACGTGGGACCCCAGAAATGGGCAATAACCCCTGTCTATAAAGCCAACGAGCTAAATCTTTTCATGTTTTTTTACAACACGGTAACACAAGAAATAAAGCAGGACCACTCTCTAGATGAAAGTGTCCTGAGGAGGTCCAAGTGCCAGATCGATGCGCATCAACCAATTGGAGGACTACCTTATTGCCGTTCGTTTCAGCTATGGGATGGAAAAAAAGATGACTACGAAAATCGACAAGAAACCAAGTGAGCGCCCTCGATGGCGATCCACTTGCAAGGAAACGTCAATGGCGCCGACATCCGCCCAACTGAGGAGATTAAGGAAAGGATTGCTTTGTTTACGAGGGAAAAGGGTCATGTCCGAAGTGAACGAATAGATACGTAGGGATTGTGATGTGGCGATCGCTCTCCTGTGCCAAGGTACCATGCAAATGGGTCCGTCGTCGCTTCAACCCCGTCTTCAACCACGCTCCACCACGTTGCTTAGTTCTGGCAGCCCCGACAACAAAGAGGGCTGGTGCGAGGCCTGTCGTCGTTCCCATCATAATAAACCATCCCTTCAGCAAGACGTAGCCAGCCATAATCGGGATAACCGAAAATACAATTAAAGAGGAGAAAATAAACATGAAACTGGATCAAGAAAGATGAAGAAAAGGCTCCACCTGACTTAACCAGTCTTGCTATTTCCCTTCTTCTGTTTGCGAGGCGGTGTCACTGGTCGACCCATATTCATGCCTCCATATGGATACTTGGCTTTTTTCTCGGCTGGCTTAAGGATCTTTGGGCCATTTTATCAAGGAGGCCGGTACGGATCACGTGACAACTCACCTGGAAGGAGCAAAGTAAAGTCTCGTCTACGCTCATCATGGCGCCTGCATTGTCGAATTCTCCGCAATAATTTGGTGCCGAGAATAAAGTGACAAGATGTCGTTTCGCGAAGAATTCGTAACCATCTTCCACGACCTGTAACATGTCAGCCATTGGAACCGACAGCCGATATCAGGGTAAGTAGTTGAAACGTGCCTGATGTGCTCTGCAAATGAGGTCCATGTCGTGCTTCTGCAAAAATCTCGAGACGACGTCTGGTCCAAACGTGAAAGAGACACCTCTGTCGTTCTCCGACCACCCAGTGATGTCCTTGTCTGGGTCTGACCATAGAAGGTCGCAAAGTAGTCCTACACAATCGGTGTAAGATAGCCCCTCTCGATCCGCAAAGAACAAACGCACCAGTGTCTGGAACGTCCGTCGGTCTCATGACCCTTCGTATTTGCTCCATGGATTGAAGATCGGGGGACAATCCCCCGTGCATGGTAAATATCTTCTCGTCGATGATGGCAGCGATGGGTAGGCAATTAAAGCAATCAGTAAACGTTTTCCATAGCTTGATGTTGTACCGCCGTTTGCCTAGGCTCCGCTTTCAGCGTTGATCACGTCATGGAGCAATGACAAGGACAACAAACATTCGTCATAAAAACCGTAAATTCGGTTGATACTTGCACACTCGTGGTTTCCACGAAGGATGAAAAAGTTTTCAGGGTACTTGATCTTGTATGCGAGGAGGAGGCATATGGTTTCGAGGGATTGCTTACCCCGGTCGACGTAGTCGCCGAGGAAGAGGTAGTTGGCTTCTGGTGGGAAACCGCCGTATTCGAAAAGTCGCAAAAGGTCATAGTATTGACCATGAATGTCACCTGTCGGGAATATCGGTGGTATGAGTCATAACACAACGCCGTCGTACAAATCGTGGGGCGCACCGCAAATCTTGATGGGTGCTTCTAATTCCAATAGAATTGGCTGGTTTATGAAAATCTCGCGTGCTTTCGTGCAGAGATACTTGATTTCGTACTCTTGTAGTTGCACCGGCTTGCCCGGTCGGTTTCCACGCACTGTCACAAAAAAAGGAAGAAAAAAAGGGACGGCAATCAACATTTCTGTTTTAAAAGCAGGCCATAGCCCAAAGTGAGAATGCGCTGCAGTTGTTCGAGGAATCAAGGGGAGTTCTGCCACTGACGCACAGCGGCGGCACATCACGCACTGCCGCATGCGGGGCTCGTGACCCCATCACTACAGGACGCCCTAGACCCACCCTTGAAAGCACCTCCAAAAATTCCCCGGCAGGTACGGTGCCCATAGCGTCACTGCGCTTGCAAACCCTCCACGATAATTCCCGAACGACCGAGACACAGGCACACGCCACCCACCTTCTAACAATCGGTCGATGACCGAGTCCAGATCGATCTCCGTCGCAGAATCGGCCATGGTGTGAAGTCGTGTTCCGTTTCGATAGTTCAAACGTTGGCGTGAAGGAGCGAGGTACGAGCGTTGGTGAAAAAAACAAGCTGTACGCAATAACGTTGATCCTTTACCGCCGCGCTAGTGAGAATTTTGTCGGGAATGTGGGAAGGGGGAACGCTTGGGAAATGGCTTTCTTTGGCTGCCAGAACCAGGAGGGGGAGGAAAAACAGATGGAAAAGAAAATCGATGAGGGTACGGATACAAGATAACGGAGGAGCTCGTTTGATGCGACGATGGCCAAAGGCAAAAACCGAACGTGGTATACAGCAAAAACCGTGGGAAATACAGTCGACCCTTTCGTCGTCTACTTGTGACTATGCAAAAACATACATATCTTCCGCTAAGTACAAGGAATGTAGTGAAATGTGCATGAAACAAGACTGCGTATCACGCGGGCACAGCCTGCGCAGTCGGTCGTTGCCCAGAAGCATCTTCCGCCGGAACATGTTGCGACCGCCGCCGTCGCCGTCTGGATCACCGTGAGCCGACAAACGGACTGGTCGCACAACAAAACTGACCTTGGAAACATGGGCCCCCTCGGCATTGGTCGTTGATCAATGTCCAATGCAATGTTGGTCCCAGCGTGCAACCCCTGCAAAGCAATCAGAATCACTTTGTCAGGTTTGAAAACTGCCTACCTCGATCCATTCTACGACAGCAGGTATATCCGGCGCTTGCATCAGAAATTGTTCCCCTTCCAACCGTACACGGATCACATTTCTCCGCTTTAGATAATCATTCCCCAATCCACTCTCCGCGTGCTGTAGGGTGTAAGCACGCAACAGGTCCGACATGGGCGGTTTGGGTATGTCGCCGTTGCGCCATGGCGTCCGACCTGTCGCCATGGGCAGAAAAGAGATTCGCGCAGCCGACCGAGTTTGTGGAGGCTGAGCTGATTGCTGAACCGTCGGTGTTGCGCGACCCGTGGATTCGTGCGACAATGACGAACGGCTTTGTTGCCCATCAACAGGAAACAGCTCGAGTTGACGAGCCTCGGGACGCAAAACTTCCCCAGTATTACTCTCAGGCCGAGAGGAGCCTGAACTTCTAAACGGCGACAAGAGGTTCGCAGCGGACAGGCGTTTTGCTGGTCTAGGGGTGGATGTCATCACGGTTGGGGTCGTCATTGACGACTGAGACTCGCTTCTTCGGACGGACGTCGACCGCACTGGGGATGCGACAGGTGCCGAGGGTTCGTCGATTCCTAGTTTTGTTGGCATTTCGAGCTGCTCTCCCGATCCCTTCTTCCGCGTCCGAGGTGGGTTAGGACAAGCCACGTCACCAACACCAACACGCTTTTCCCACCAATCTCCCAAAGCACCCGCACCACTAGAGCCAGGAGGACAGTTATACACCCGAAAGGCAGTCCCTTCCAGCTCGCACAGCACGCGCCTCCACTTGCGATCCTTTGCTTGTACACCAGGGGAACTGAACTCCATCTTGCGAGGCATAACGGCAGCGAGGTACAGCGAATTGCTGTAAGGTGGTAGCCGCTCTCGTCCTTCATCATCACCGGGTGCAACACGGCCATCCCTCGAGCGCGGATTGAATGTAGGATACGGCGGAGGATCTGAAGTGGGGTGAAAACTAGGCATAGAAGTACGTCGGAGGAGACGTCCAATCGCTGCCTCCATATCACTTTCCTCTGACTCTTCACGAGTTTCAGGAGGTCCCAAAGTTGACCTTGGCTCGGACCTTGGCGTTTCCTTAGATTTCAGAACAGGCGGTGTTCGGTCAGCACGCCGGCTGGAACCGAGATCGACCATGCTCCGCGAATCAACGCGGTAAAGGCTCGACGTTCTCTCCGACCGAGTTCCAGGTCTTGAAAGGTTGGGACCTAAGTGACGCCGGGTAGCATAGTCATCACTAGGTATATTGGGAGAGAATGGATAGGTCACTGCAGAATGTGACGATGGCGCAAAATTTTTGGAGCAAGGGTAGTCCGCAAGACTCGGGCCGACAAAGTCGTTTTGGGTAGATACGGGAGAAATGGGGCTTTCGACCAGAGATTCGTAATCCCTCATGCGCCGCTTTTGCGAGCTCTTGAGGCCGCGTGTGCCAGACGGACCAGCGATAAGCAGTCCGTCATCTTCTTCACCGCTTTGATGAGAGCTCAGAGCATCACCGTCAGCTTCGTCACCGTCGTCTTCGTCTGAATCTTCTGGTGTCGGATGTTCGTGATCCGCTTCACCAGTGGTACGATCATGTCTGGATAGCAAGGGTATGCTTCGCAGAGGTACCGTCTGCCTTGGTGGCGTGCATAGTGAAGGCGGTGGCGGCGGCGGCAATGCAGGCAAATTGAGTAAAGGCATGGGTTGTCTTATGATAATTGAAGGGGATAACCGAAGACCACGTTCAGTCGTAACACAAAATGGCGGGGGCGAGGGGGCAGGGGGACGCTGTTGATCGGTTTCTGGAGTGGAATCTTCCTGGGCCTGTATTGACTGGGTTTGCAAGTAGGTGACTGGGTCATGAGAGGTTGATGGTAGGGGATCAGTCAATGAAGTCGTAAAAGTGCCATGACCATCTCCCGGAAGTCGTGATGTGTCATGATTCGGTGTGTCCTGCACAGCTTGCTCGTCGGGCTTCGATTGTGGAGACACGCTGATCTGGGTGGTGATCTCTGGAGTTGGTGGGGTAGATCGGGTAGGCTCCACGACAGCACCGAGAGCCGAGTGGAAGGGGAAGATCATTGGTGCTGGAGTAAGTAGGTCCTCAGGCTCGCCGGGAAAGTATTGATTCCCTGGGTCCGCCTGGTCGCGAAAGAACAGTGGCGCAGCACTGTGACTGGTAAAAGTTGAATGGATGGGCGGTGTACGCAAGGAGTCCCAAGTAGAGTGACGTCTAGGTCGTAAAACGGGTGAATTACCGCTCGCAGAAGCGTCTTGGGACAGGCCATCCGTATCCACGGCATTGGGGCCATCCTCCGCCCTAAACCCGACCAGCCCTGGGAGTTCTGGTTTACGCAAAAGGTCTATGGAGGAGCGCGCGTGGTGGAAGCCCCGAGTAGGTATAGCGACAGGGGAGACAGCGTCTTTGGACCTCATTCCACTCTCTCGTCCACCCATGGCGAGTCTTCTGAGGAAATGAAGCGCTCGAGCCTTTGAACAAGAGGCAGATTTCAAACGTGACGGGGGCACAAAGGGTAAGATAACTCATACCTGGAAAAGCGACGAACGCAATGGCGTCTGGCCACGAGGCGAGTGGTCCATCGTGGTAGTCAGCACGAAAGGAAGAATCCAGGATCGAGCGCTATTTGCCCGCGGACACGTTTTCGAGGAGCCGAGACTACATAGGTTTAAATTAGTCAATTTCCGTGAACTTGACCCTGTGACCCGGCCAAGTCTGAAAGACGGCTCACGCTACAAAGTTGCGCCGCTCAAACGACGGACGGGTGATGGTCAACCTGCAGATGGAAGAAAGATGTCATAGGTGTTTGCGCCCACGAAATAAGCCTGTGGAGTGAGGCGGATCATTTATGAAAACTGTGCAAATTAAGCATAGTACTAGGGTCCCAAAGTTCACGGCAAAAACAATATTGATAGCCGCAGCTTTCGTGACTCATCAATCCGGTGGACGCGCATCGGCCGTATCCAAGACTTGCAACCGGGCATGACGGTCAGCTGGAAGATATTCAGTGGGACCTGCGCTACACGTTTGTGTGGAAGATATTCTTGAAGGTGACTTGGGCCCCTTACCAAACTGACGGCGGCTTCCTTATCTGTGTGGCGTCGCGGTTGCGACAGCGGCGCCGGCGCAGAGCCAGACATGACGTCAACTTTTTCGGTCGAAAGGAACGTTCAAATCAAGGTGTATGGCTAGTAGCCGTGACAATAGGCATCAATCACATAGTGGCTTCTAATCCCCAATTGTCCTTCAAGTTGGCACAGGATGATATTGGAACTTCAAGCGGCAGTAGCAACGGTCACAGGCACGACCATTGGTATTTTGAACAATCATGATGGTGTCTCTAGGTGGTTTCTTCGCTCTGGACGGAACGCCAAGAAGAATGACCCATTTACAACCCAAAGCTACGAAGTGAACACACCGCCCATCAATCACCAATAAGCCGGTTCCCAACAGTTCTCGACAGCCATACCCAACAGACAGGAAACCAGTCGTCAAATGTTTCAGCCCTAATTGGGGATACTGGGACGCTGTGGCCCATTACTATAATTCAAGAAAGTTATGTACCGTCCCTTTGACTGTATTTGGCGCACTACTGGCAGCGAACCATTGCAACCGAGTTCCCGTTGAGGGGTGGCTATTTCGAGGTCCTGGCAACAACTGAAAGACCCGACCCTCTCCGGGTGTCTCTGGTGGATGATTGATCCAGTCAATCACTACATGGCATGACATTAAGGATTGTCAGACGCTTTTTTGTGCTTTTACACCGCTCTTTTCGATTCGTGTCTTCTCAAAGGGAGATGCAAGTTATGAACCGAAGAAACAGTTGGATCCGGCGGTGCTCTCGCTCCACTAATCCGGTACGTTTCTAACCTACACTAATCTTCTACCTGGGGATCATTTGATCCGAACCACCGTTTCCCATCGTGCTTCGCGCGCGAACAGGCAGCTCATTATCAGCTGGATACCTTGGTTCACGGTTTAGAAATGGCTCAAATCACCCACTACCACTCCGTGCTGAACGGTCAGCCAGTCATTGGCTCCGGCCCATAAGGTACGATCGTATCCTAGTGCTATCCAACTGACCGATTTTGTGTATCATGAACCGGGTACCTGGACGCCGCGGATCTGCACGGGTGGTCCAGTAACAAATTTTGTCCGCGGATTAACCCGTGCTCCATACTCCAGTTAGAAACACCACGGGCTCCCATCGGTATCACGCGCCAGCTGTGAATGCGCAGAAATATTAATGGGACCAGCTGCGAATTGTTAGCTATGATTGAAATACTGTGCATCGAGACAAGGCGAAATCTGCGGAGGGGCCCAAAACGAACGCGGAGAACGAAGAGCCGAATGCAAAGTCAGAAAATTTGGACGAAACCAACTGTTCACGACCAGTAACCCCCGGACCCAATAATTGTCTTGCCACATACATTCCTTAAACCATGTCCGATTGGCAACTCCCCCCGCCCTACCATTCACTTCTTTCGCCAGCCTCGAGTCCGCATCCTCCTCCATATTCACCCCTGCGTTCCCTCAGGATGGTAAGCAGAACCACAGAATTGTTTATGCCGCGTCGTGATTGCTCACTTCATAGGCTTCTCCTGATCCTTCCTTATCCTCGTCATCCCCCCCAGTAAGTCTCCTGTGCGATAATTCTAGCCGAAATCTCACACCTTTCTCAGTGGTTTTGCCTTTTATCCCCCCTCAGAGCTTTATGTTCGCTCAGGGGTGTATCTAATCCCGGATCCCCACGCACAGAATCTCTTAGCCCTCCGACCCCCGATAGTCATGCCCCCACTGACTCAGAAGCCGACTCCGGCTCCTCCACCTTATTTCTTTCAGGTTTCTCAGCTCAATCTGTTCCCACTCGACCACACTGTGGTCACGTTGTCCCAGCCTCGAATCAAGACTCCACCTCATGGCCACCGCTACCTACATTCGAACTGTTTCAGGAGGTCCCGAGATCCACGGTCAAGACCTTCCTCCGGGAATGGGGCGAGAGTGACTTGCTCACAAGCCCCCCCGAGAGCTCTGAAGGTTTAGAGCTCGTTGGCATGACTCATGGCAAGAATTATTGGAAAGAATATCAGCACGAGTACCTAATTCTACGGGTCCTGAATACGAGATCCAGGTGAGATTTTCCGATCCACTTTCGTTCGGCTGGTCTCACGTGCGCAGAATTACATTACATCTCGTTGCTGAGCGGGACATCGACAAGTCACGAGCGATTTCCAAGACGGTAGGGCGAGCAAAGGATACCCTGTGTATTCTTTCGAAAGAGGATCTAAAGGACTTCAAGAATATTATGACGATCTCCCGCGTGACCTGGAATCGCGCTCGTCCGCCGCTTCATGAAGTAATTGCGCTGTTGTGTCTCACCAGCCAACTCCACCCAGACTATTCAGCATTCGGCAGCAACTGTTACCTTTTTGCGGCGGTCGCGCGGGTTGCGATTGAAGAGTATCACACGATCTATCAACCTCAGAGAGAAATCGCCTTGTCAAAGGCATCGAAGGGTTCAACTCTATGCCGGCTGCAGATCACTTCTCCGCAAGCTATTTACAAGGACGCGTTACAGGTCGTCATTCTCTTCCACGAGAGGTATAGTAAAATAGTGCAGGGAAGAGATCCCAGGGGTAAAGATCTGGCATGTGGATTCTAGTTCTTACCGGTACGAGGTTGCCGTCTCGTGCAGTCTTGATGTCTCTCATTCGGGACTAACGTACGGTTCAGGGCCCGTGTGCGTGAGCATGAGATCGTACTTGCACCCGGGTTCGAACTGTGGCAGCATGTATATACCATAAGGGAACACGAAAGGGACAAGGGAAAACAAAAAACAAAAGAAGATTGGAGTTCCCATGTATGATATGAGCATCGGTTTGCACAGAAGTCTAATCTCATTTTCTGATCAACTATAAGATATTGTCGGCAATTGGAACCTACTACACAACCCGTCTGAATCTAGTGCAGTTCTCGACGATTCCCCGATTGACAGCACAATTTTGCTCTCGTTAAAAAACGTGTCCGCACTTTCAGGGAGGATATCATCGAGATCGTATCCGATGGTTTGCGTCTGTATGCCCTGTTCGTGCTCAAATCCAAACCAATGTGAACCTGTGATATAAGTGTATGGTCCGGGGGGTCGGTGGATGTGCTCTTGACACGGGGAATATCTAGAGCGCGGTCAAAGCTACAATCACTGCAAGAGAATATGGCTGCCCCTATGGATTTTTGACCCAATGAAGCTCAGACAATGCCCTAGTGAGTTCCTGTTGTGGTATGGCTCGTATCGAGGGAGGTTTAACGCATTAGTATCCTCTTGTAACATGCCCAAAGGGTCAAACAATGCAACAAAAAATATCACTTCCCATAAGGGACCGTGGATTGTTATGATTGGTGCACCGCAAAACAGTGGGGTGGTCAAGGCAGGAGACATGAAATGCCAATGCAATTACTGGATAGTGCGTAATACACGATTCTAGAATGGAAGCTTTCCGCCTGAGGTTTTGGAGGGCTTGAGGGGATTTGGCCGCCTCCTCTTGTGGTACTATGGGAGTGAGAATTGTAAGGACGGAGCAATAAGATGAAAGGAAATACTCGCCTGCTTGTAACGCTGGATACGTTTTTCCATGTCGCGCATGAGCATCCTGCGCTTCAAAGCCCTCTTCTCCGCCATTCGCTCCCACTTGTGGCCCTTGAACATACGCTTCTTTCCCGCGTAGAGCCTGTTGCCAATTTCCGCACCGGGTACTTTGCGCTCCTTCACTTCGCCAACCCATTCGATAGGCTGGGACCACCGATCATCAGAACATTTGGCAATCTGGTCCTCGGTTCCAGCTTCCGGTTGAGGCTTTTGGCATGCCGGTTGCGCCTTGGCAAAAGATATGGCCGCAAGATGTGCCGTAGACGTCTTTGGTGCGGGTGGGAGCATTGCCAAGGTGCCCGACGCGCGTGCTTTCTTAATGAGGTCTGCCTGTTGTCGCAGGGAGTACTTTGGTGGTGCCCATCGACCCGTCTGCTGGTTTTTTGTAGGGAGGAACGGATTGGCGCGTTTCGGGAAGTTGTTGGTCGACGATTCGGGAGCGACGCGAGTGAGTTGGGCAAAGTCGAACTTGGCAAAGTCAAAGGGGGAGGGGCTTGGAGTGGGCTTGGAAACGGGAGGAGGAGGAGGAGGGGCCCTTGCGAGCTCCCGAAGCCTGAAATACTTGATGGCTTTGGTAGCCATTCTGGAAGGACTCGATTCCAAATATGGAAATACCAAAGGTTAGTACCGTGATCGCCCTGCCCCGGCTACTCCTCCGACCCACACAACCCGCTGCTGATTCCAAAGTTATTTCTTACGCAGCCTGGAGTAGGTCTCGCTTTTCCACCCCGCAATACCGGGACCAAAGTTAGGCGTTTGGCCACTGCAGCTGACCGTCTCGGTCGTGTCGACATAAAGTTCGGAATTGGGGAGACAGGTATCACGCCGACCGATATACGTCTATATACCAGTACAATCTACTGCTACCTGATGTTACTCCCTGGTCACCCTGCACCGTACCATCGTGCTACTTGACATTCCACATGACGACTTTCTGAGATCCACATATGGATAACCCCTGTTCTCGGCCGGTAAACACCGTCGCTTCCAACGTTTAAAAGGTCAACCAACTCCCGCACCACACTTTCTCTTCATTCCACGACAGCTCAAAGGCTGCAGGGCTCATCACGCACCAGACGCGACTTGCTTGCATCTGTCTTCATGAGCGGGAAGGTCTGAGCGTTTCCATCGTCCCCGACCGCCCCTCACTGGGGTCATGGGCTGCGCGACGCACCAGAAACCCCACGTTACCGGTGTACAACGGTCGACGTTGAAACGGCGTCCTGACGACCGGGTGGGTGTTTCTCTTCACTCTTACACCCATTGGTGCTCCTATCGCGTCAATTGCATCCTTCTTGGGATGCGTGACGTGGCCATCCGGGGCAAGAACGATATAGTCGTCTGTCCGTTTGCAGGATTGATCATTGTAGCCTCTGAGAGGAACATTGCGAAATTCGCACCCATTGAAAGACATGGGTGACGATGCATGTTTCCAAGTCGTTGTCCTTGAACACTGAGGTGCAAGGATGACATGGACCTGGACCCTCGAAGGAAATGCTACTGGGTTACGAGAGGTGCATAGTAAATACCATGCACTGTAGCGCGATCTTAACCACGTCTCTTTCTGTGCCGTATGAGGAGATGAGCTATGAGCATGTGTTGGTCGAGAATATCCCACCTTTGCGTTTCATTTGTGGCTTGCGGTCCTCGTTGACTGTAAAACTCGACTCAGACTACTCTTGGGCTGTCGTAATTAAATTTTTCCTCTTTCCACCCTTTTTGTGAGGGTCTGGTGTTTTTGGTTTAGTTGTGATTGATTTTCTTTTGATTTCGTGTTTACACGGATTTCAGTTTGTAAGGTGAAAGTACCAAAGCCTTCCAACCGGAATATAACATCTGGTACTCGCTTGACTGACGACTCGATGAACATGCAAGACTTGGACCGTGATCAAGCTGCGATCGTCATTTTACAAACCAACGGAGGTTAAACGATATAGGGATCTCATGCATTCTCTTTACCCTTCGTGAGCGAGGTGTCTTCACGCATCTCGTGCGCGGCCGCCTTCCGGGTAATTTGATCGATCGCATCTTCACCATCGAACAATGCCGCTGTCTCCTCCAACGTCCGGTTCTTCGTCTCAACGATAAAGAACCACAAGAAAGCAAACTCAAACGCGAGCCAACATACGTACACAAGCTAAACCCGTCCGGAGCGGATCGAATCAGTCA
>JBBPTZ010000044.1:0-65089 GCA_038094315.1 Phylloporus cf. tubipes
ACCTTACCACGGTCTGCCGAGCGCCCATCACCACCAAGTGCCTGTCATTTATACAATCCCGTTGATGATCGCGCCCATTAAACCGTCAGCTGACACTGCATGAACGAGCAAAGAACCTTGCCACCCTTTGACTACAATCGCCGCACCAAGCACACGTGTCCTCCCAACCCTGGGTGGCCAGAAGACCGACAACACGCCCAATGGTCAGGGGAGGCGTGAGCATGTCCGTTTCACCTCGATCTTCTCGTGCGCATGCTTATCACTCAACGTCAGATCGATCTTGATTAAGCCTCTGCTTAGCTCCAAGGTATTGACAAGTTACGAGTCCTCTAAATGAATCTCATCAATGGCACGCGCGAACGGCGTGGCGTGTGGTCTGACCGCAAGTGTGCGTCGAGATATTTTCGCGAGAGGACCCATTGGGGCCCGAGCATCCTGGAAAGCTACCTGGTAATTTTCATGTCATTGTCTGGCCAGCGTTCGTGACTGGACCCTGTCGTTGCGCAGCGACATGGCTGAGGACATCCTGAGGCGAGCCAGAGAGTCATGCGGTGACTTTGGCGTGCCCGCGAGAAGAGGAAGCGGTATGTATTTCCGTTCTTTTGGAGATTTGATGTACGAACTCTCCCAGACCACATTCTCAGAGGTGAATGGAGCCGCTGAACTCCATTGAAGTGATTTCGAGACGAGAAAGATTACTACATGCAAGTATCTGTATGCGGTGTAGTTTGGAGGTAATGAATCGCAGAATTTGTGGAGCACAAGACGTTCTTATAGACCCCGCTTCGGGGAGACGGTTTCAGGCGGTGAATCGTATTGCAGGAGTGGGGCACTGGATTCGTTCAGGTACGTCCGGTCATCACCGTCTTCTAACCGTGGCTTTGGCGCAGATTCCACAGCACGAACCAGCGCGCGTGCGTCGGGCTCTTGTCGATATTTGGTTCAAACTTGTTCCGCCCCCTGATGTTTTCAGCAAGCTCTGAGAGTAGGAACAGTGCTAGACTACTGGACTAGACTTTTGTATGTACTGTAGTTGTCGTTATCCGTGAGAAACAACATTTTCTTGAAGATAGACCTGTTTTCTAGTCCCAAAACTGTTGGAGTGATCGCTCATAGTCCTCGCCTACGCTTACATAACCCGTTACTTAACTGGTAGTACCGCTGTACCGTAGCTTTCTCCTGTTCGCTATCACGAATAACCTGCCGCCGCCCCGCTACGGCTGATCACCCATCGCAGGCTCCGGCGCCCGACTTTTCAACACCGCGCAGTGAACTTTGGCCCATCTCATCATGTATTTCTATGACCCGAGAACATGGGTGGATGGAGGCTAAAGGCAACGACGGTGATCGTGAAAGATGACAGGGGGAAAAAACCTACCCATAAAGTACATACAACGCAGCGGCCGCTCGAAATGACATACATGGATCAGCTTTTGGAACGGCGCGGTCAGCGTGGGCACTCGAATGATACTGGGTGGGGTTACCGTGTCCATCCGAGAGTGCCCGCGCCGACCGTGTGTGAGCATCTTCATTCACGCCATGTGATTCTGATGACGCAGTGCCTTTAGCCTCCGAGAATGACCATACACCCATGTCCTCTGGTCATAAAAACACATGATGAGATGGCCCGAAGTTCACGGCGCGGTGCACGGAATACGTAGTGAGAATGACTGTGCAAATGTACTGCCATACAGGTCTGGACTATGGTGCGCCTTTCCTTGTTGAAGCACCTTGGTCATCGTTTTCGTACACCCCAAGGCCGCTAGCATTGTCCAACGTGACCGTATCGAGACTGACTTAGTCTTCGTCGTCCAAGATATTTTGCACGATATCGCCCTGACATACAAGAACCTGACATCGGCAAATAAGCATATTTGCTGTGACCACCGACCAACCAGTGTCGCCACAGTTTATTTGCTGGTGCCACGCGAGTGGCGAGCTAGGGTCCTACGAATCCTAGGTTTCTCCCCTACATCATGATCATTTCCCGTTACCTTTTTGAGCGGCATACGGACAACTGCTGTCGGATGTCCTGCACTCGTGAATACACTTTAGCATCTTGTGCACCTTGTATGGAGCCTCTGAGCGCACAAGTCAAGTTTCGGAGCACCAGCTGCTCACCGAAGTTATTCTGCAGCTGCGGTCAACGAGTGCCATTGTGGCTTCCAAGCGGACTTGGATGCATCATGCATTCAGAGAGTCTGATTCGAGTTCCTTCTTCTCGACTTTTCATCTCGTTGAGGTGATTACTTGATGCGTCGCCCAGTCGGAACACTCGAGACGATCTCGCACTATTTTACCTGCTTCGCGACTGAACAAATTGAATTGTGAACACGGTGCTATACGTACACTTTGCAAGACAAGTGAATAGATGCTTGAGTGATTATTTTTCACGTGCAATAATAACTGACAGGTTTACTTCGAAGCATAAGTCGGAATGGAGACTTGCCTACCGAATGCTAGATGACAGGGCTACAGTTGCAGCGCGGGTTCGACCTACGGCGGTCAAACGTTTCCTTTTCATTGATCTGGAACGGTCCCCTGCGTTCTAACTCTTGAGGAACATGGCGGACTCGTGGCACCAAGTAGGTGCCTATACATTACCAACAGAGACATCTGTGATTGATGGCCCACAATTGATCCACAGCATTTGAAACTTTGCCTCTGAGTGAGTTCCAAATTCATCGTCACATTGCTCGGGCGTTCATTTCATCCCTAGCCTGAGAAGAGGATAGGCACCAAGTCATGATGAAACTATGCTGCAGGGTGTGTCATCTTCCAACTTTCATGTACATAATCTGGACGGGAATACGTACCTGCACTTATAATCCTTGAGCTGTTGCTGGTCTTGGTGATACAGTCGAGTTCAATGTGGCCATTACAGGATTCCGATTCAAACGAGTTTATTTTCCAATACGCGGAAATCTTACTTCGTCAATATGACGACAGCGAACGGTTGGATGGAACACCGTCGATGTGGTTCTGGATAGGTGGGGAAATTTGTACATATCATCCCTTCGTCTTGATCCTCGTCGCCGAGTCGTCGGTAAGCATCTTTTCCTCCATCAGGATGAACCTAGTCTTGCAATGTCGAGTTGTACTCGACGTCGTTGGCCAGACAGGCTATGAAGGGCTGGTGTCTTGGTTGGAAAGTTCAACAAGGGTCATGCATGAATTACAGTAGACTCTGTCATAACCCATACCCTCCCATAACCCATAGGATTTTCGATGTCCCAAACTGCCTGGGACCACTGTATGACCACTCCCATAACCCATGCTCCCTAATAACCCATACATCCAAGCCTCTCCCGAGGGGTATGGGTTATAACAGAGTCTACTGTAGTAGCCAAGGACCGTTCGCGGTAAAAACGATCACGTGATCCTCGTATTAACCGTGACACTGTCGCAAGGCTTCTTGAATCCAAGTCCGTCATCGATATTAACAGAGCTTTGCAGCTTAGGATGGAAAGAAATTGAGCAAGGAGGAGCCAAACGGATTCTTGAACCACGGGTAATAGCAACTTTTTGGTTCATAGTATGATGTGCCTTGCATAGGCTGGCAGGCACCGCTAGCACCTTTTGTTCTCCGGGTAAGTTCTCCAGGGATGGGCCACGGCCCGCTTACATTCCAGGCCTTGTTGCTCGTGTCGGCCCACCGGAATAACAGGACCGAGCAGTAAAGCCAAGTTGGCCAACCCCTACATCCTTGGGGACTCGGCTATGCCAAGAACAACGTTCCCAGTGTTCAACTAAGCGTCGTTTCCTTTATGGTTAGAGGGCATCAGGTCATTCTCTGCCCAATCAAGACTCTGAATCCGTTGCCCAACGACGTTGTATGCGAGTCAACAAGGTACGTACGATATATGGGAGCTATTTTGCCTCGATACATACAGGTGATAGTGCGGCCAGGAACGCGCGTCTTCTCAGGCATCTCGTTGCCGTTCCAACTCGAGTCAATCCAAAGCACTTCTTGGGCTCACCATTGTCCGACGGCCGGCGTCTGTTGAGACGTTCTCTCGCTTCCCTCAGGCGGCTGTGGACCATCGTTTGAAGCAGCCTGGAACTTTCAAAACTAGGTGAGCTTTGGTATCTGCATTATTACGCGGCCTAAATTATCATGGATCATCCATGCAGCATTTGCTTGGAGCTCTCTCAGTTCCACAGAATGACTATGGCCCTCTGGAAAGTGCTCATCCCTTTGGTGTTTATCGCTGCATTGTCCACCGTAGATGCGAATCCCCAGGCTCCCATGCGTCGCAAGACGGCTGCCCTCGGCTTTACGACCAAACTGAACCCCCGTGGCGTTCGTGACATTGTTGAGAGTGACCGTGCTCGTATCCGGGCTGTGAGACAGGCTGGCCATCTCGCCAAGTGCAGCAATCTTTCCACCAACGTCATAAACAACGGCATGGGTTATCTGGCACAGGTTCAAGTAGGCAATCCTGCTACGAACTGTAAGTGTATCTGCCAAGCATTGTTAATGCAGAGACTTAGCGATCAATTCCAGACACACTTCTAGTCGACATTGGAAGTTCAATCACCTTTGTGACTGCGAATGCGAGTAAGCCATACATCCCAACGAGCGCTAGTCGCGACACCGGGAATACAGTCGTATGTATCCCACGGTTCCTTTATCATTCGCGCCACAGCTAAGTAGTGGCCATAGTCTCTGACTTTTGGTAACTCGAGCGCAGTATTCTCGGGAGAGGAATGGCTCGATAGCGTCGCGCTCGGACCTGGGTTGGTGGTCAGCCAACAGTCCATCGGCGTGATCAATTCGACCTATTTCACCGACTTTGATGGGATCCTCGGATTGGGCCCTGTCGATTTGACGACCGGCAGGGTTAGTAACACGTCCACAGTTCCTACTGTCATGGACAACCTCAAATCTCAGGGAACGATATCCGAGGAAGTACTAGGGATATACTTTACCCCGGCTTCGGAATCCAACTATGGAGAGCTCACGTTTGGAGGGTATGATAGTGATGTCATCACTAGCAACGTCAATTACGTTCCGATCACGACGACCTCGCCTGCGTCTCTCTTTTGGGGTATCGACGAGTCAATCACGTACGGTGACACCCCTATCTTGTCAACGACTGCTGGAATCGTCGACACTGGCAATAACCTCGTTTATCTTTCCTCAGGTGAGTGACATGTCTACGTGCCAAACGTGTCTCACATTGAAACCCACAGATGGATTCGAGCGATACAAGTCCGCGACGGGCGCTACCACGGACCCAAACAACGGATTTCTAACTATCACCTCGGAACAATACGAGAACCTTAAACCACTGACGTTCCACATTGGGGACAAGTCATACGCCCTGACGCCCAACGCCCAGATCTGGCCTCGTGCGCTCAACGCCCGCATCGGGGGTACTCCAGGTTCGATCTACCTCGTTGTCGCCGACCTCGGGTGGTCGTCTGACAGCGGACCCGGTGTCAACGTTCTCAACGGGTACACATTTCTGTGCGTCCGGGCAGTTCGTTTCTCTGCTGCGATCTAATGTGGCGCGCCTTTTCACAAGGGAGCGGTTTTACAGCGTGTTTGATACGACCAACAGACGCGTCGGGTTTGCTACGACGCGTTATACGAACTCGATGTCCAACTAGTGCGGTCATTGTCTTGTCCGCGAACGACGTTTCATGATTGACGGTTGTGATGACTAGACTTTTTGGTATACAAGTTGTTTGGAATTTTAATTGTTGCATTGGAAGCTTTTCGACCTTGGCGATGCCAACCGCAGCTACTCGTCTAAGCCTGCGTTCTTTGGACGTGAAAAGCACCAACGTAAAGGGGTCTGTGTCGTCCCAGCTGTGTTTCGCCTCGAATGGCCCAAGAGCGATATCAACGGTTCACCTTGCCCGAGTTGCCTCGGCAACCCCGGCCCATGGCAATTTGGTTGCCAGACTGAAGTTGCAGGCGCAAACTTCGTCCGATTTAGTTCACAACTTAGAGAATCGTGTCAGGATCAAGTCGGCCACGGCGAAATGCGTGACAAGGAGTTGTTCTGCCATGTTTACTTTTTCAGTTTATGTACTATGGTCGTCCTCCGGGCCAGGCCAACATGATGTTTTCAAATATCGAGAACTCGCACACGGTTCTGGGAACTGTCGAAACTGACCACACACAACTGTTTCCGAATATCACGACACTACACTAGGCTGAATAATTGGTCGTCACCTGCGCTCAATGCAGGCTGTAGCAGGTAGCTCCGAATCAACCTCATTGCCCAATAAACTGTGTACGTCATGCGTTTTCGTTTTTGCGATATTCTTGACTCATAAGTAATGAAGCTGCGTGCGAAGCGACGTTCGAGTTAGATGATTTGGGCTGCATAGTATCTAATGGAATCACTTTGAATTGTGCAAGTTGGCCAACCAAGCTAACCCTGACATGGTCCCGAGTGCCGCCAAACAGGTACGGGTACCTCTGAGTTCCTTGTTTATCAGAAGTTCAAACGACGACACGCCGCGTTGCACCCTTTGACACATACTGGTCCAGCTCGAGTCCCGCATCTCCCGTCGCGAACGATAACTGGCCTTACATCCGAAACCTTCAGATGAGTCTGAGCCTCTGCGTGTCACAATATGAAACATGCGGCGTATTTAATGGATTTGGAATGGACCACTTACCCTCCAGAATGGCCATTTTTCCTTCCAGAGTACTTCTCATTCTGATATTTATCTCTGGGTTGTCTATCGCCAATGGGAGTTCTCCAGCTTCCCGTCGTAGCGCGAACACTCTCCGCTTTTCGATCAAAATCGGTGAGCATGGCATCCACAGAGTCGTTCGCAACCACCGCGTTCGCGCCGCTCTCGATGGGAACTACGGAATGCTTTCTTCCACTATCACAAATGCTGTGATCTTATACACCGCCGAGGTCGAAGTAGGGAGTCCTGGGAGAAACTGTACGTGGTTCGCGGCAACTGCAGACGATGTGATCAGACGGATCAATTCTAGACACGCTTGTGGTTGACACTGGAAGTTCTAACACAATTGTGGGTACGAAGGCTAGTAACCCTTACATCCCGACTAGTACTAGCCAGAACACCGGCAACACTATTGTATGTTCCCCGTGTTCTCCGTATCGGTCTCGCCGACATTAACAGGTGCTTATAGTCAGCGTCTTTTGACAATGGAAAAGAAAGTTATTCAGGAGAGGAATGGCTCGACACCGTCACGCTCGGGCCTGGGTTGGTAATCAACCAACAATCCATCGGCGTGGCCACGGAAACGACTGGTTTCTCCGGGTTCGACATTGATGGAATTCTTGGTTTAGGCCCTGTCAGGCTGACTTCTCATACGGTCAGCAACACGGAGGTTGTCCCTACTGTGATGGACAATCTCAAGTCCCAGGAAACGATATGTGAAGAAGTGCTTGGAGTATTTTTCATCCCGGCCTCTGAATCCAAGTGTGGAGAGCTCACGTTTGGCGGTTATGATGTCAATGCAATTACTAGCAAGATGGATTACACTCCAGTCACCAAGACCTTGCCTTCATCTGCCTTCTGGGGTATCGACCAGTCGATCTTTTATGACGGCACCCCAATCTTGTCAACAACTGCTGGCTTCGTCGACACTGGTAGCATCTTTATATCCATCGCCTCAGGTGAGTGACCGACGGAGCGCTTGGAAACGAGTTATTCGGACCCCCATAGACGCGTTCATGCGATACCAGTCTGCGATAGGCGCCACTATCGACTCCGCCACTGGATTACTTACCATCACTTCGGAACAGTACGAAAAATTGAAACCGTTGACGTTTTACATTGGAAACAAGTCGTACGTCCTGACGCCCAACGCCCAGATTTGGCCTCGTGCACTCAACGCCCACATCGGGGGTACTTCGGGTTCGATCTACCTCGTCATCGCTGACCTCGGGTGGTCGTCTGACAGTGGACCCGGTGTCAACTTTATCAACGGGTACACGTTCTTGTATGTCTGCGTCTTATTTTCTTCTTTCCTGGATCTGATGGAAACGCGCCTTTTGTACTGCCATGACGCCTTTTATAGGGAGCGTTTTTATAGCGTGTACGATACCACCAACAGCCGTGTCGGTTTTGCTACCACGCGCTACACCAACTCGACGAGTAACTAGCGCAGTCGTCGTAATGGGTTTACCTGGGTGTGCTAGGTGCATGTCTGTACGCCACGTTCAAGCTAGCTGTGCCATGAGCTCTCCCGATGTTTCGTCGCCCGAGTGTTCTTCTGTCCACGAAGCCGTCCTGTTGGGGTGTTGATAAGCGCAACAGCTGTCTCGCCATTCGCAGTGCCAACCGATACTTGATCGGCGTGTGATAGCTCCAACTCGAATCAACTTGCTCTGTTTGACTGAGAAGCATCTCTTGACCTGGACTCTTTTTGCCCACTTCCGAGCGCGGGCATTCGACACCATCCTGGTCTTGCAACTGGATCAGTACTTCCATTACAAAGATCACAGGAGGTAAATAGATTGTAGTAGCATGTACACAAGCACTGATCGATGCCAAAGGAGCAGCGAAAGTGTATGTAACGAATGTAGGAGCCTCTCAAGGTCAAGGATAAGGTCGGGGGTAAATGTAAGGAATGTGAGTAAATAACGAAGGAAAGCGTAGCGCAACGTCCAAAAGAGTGATTTACAGTAACATATAGTCGAGATCCAAGTTTGTCGACGAAACTACTCCTAGTTATCGGTCGAATCAGTGTAATGCGTGGAGGCAAAACCAACGCGTCCGTTGATGGTATCATACACGCTGTAAAAGCGCTCCCTAAAAGGTCCGAAAAACACGTCATCGCGGTCGAGGAAACGGAGAATTTGGACGTACAAAAACGGGTACCCGTTGACAAAATCATAACCAAGCCCGGTTTTCCATCCAATGTCAGCGATAACGAGATAGATCGAATCTGGGGTGCCTCCGATGCGGGCGTTGAGCGCACGAGGCCAGATCTGGCCGTTAGGAGTCAGGTCGTACGACGCGTCCCCAATGTGGAACGTCAATGGCTTCAGGCTGTCATACTGTTCCGAGGTGATGGAAAGAAACCCGTTGTTGGAATCTATGGTAGCGCCGGTCGCTTCTTGGTATTTCTGGAACGCATCTGTAGGGGAGGATGTCAAATGTCCGCGAGTAAGTCAGTCTTCACAAGTCGCTCACCCGAGGCAATGAGAATCAGAGAAGAACCAGAGTCGACGATCCCTGCAGTCGGGGAAAGGATAGCCGTGTCACCGTAGCTAATCGACTGGTCAATACCCCAGAATATAGCTGATGGCGGGGTCTTCGTGATCGGAACGTAGCCGACATCGCCAGTAATAGCGCTGTCATCATATCCACCAAAAGTGAGCTCTCCGTAGCTCCCAGAAGAGACCGGGATGAAGCACATCCCAAGCACCTCCTCAGATATTGTTCCCTGAGACTTGAGGTTGTCCATCACCGTAGGCACAGTTTTCGTATTGTTAACTGTACCGGCTGTCAAGTCGACGGGGCCGAGACCAAGAATTCCATCAACCTGCATTTTGGAAAGGCCAGTGGATGAATTAGCTATGCCGATGGATTGTTGGTGGATCACCAAATCAGGCCCGAGCGTGACGGTATCAAGCCACTCCTCCCCAGAGAAACCTCCTATGCTGTATTTCGTTGACTATGATCACCCTCAACTCACTCTGGAGCAAATGACATGGGAAAGGGAGACATACGACAGTATTGCCGGTGTCTTGACTGCTGCTGGTCTGGACGTATGGCTTATTAGGATTTGCACCCAAATACGTGTTGGCGCTTCCAGTATCAAGCACGAGCGTATCTGAGCTCGATCAGTTCCCTGGTCTCCGTTTGAAGTAGGTCACGTACAGTCTGTTGCAGGTTCGCCCACTCTAACCTGGGCAGTATAGGCCACCCCAATGTTTGTGATTTCGGAAGACGGGTTGCTACCAAATCCCAGCACCTGGGCGCGAGCGCGGTTATTCTCAACAAGGTTAAACATGTCATCGTCGATAAACTTGGTCGCAAAAAGGAGGATGGTCTTGCCAGTATTACGCTTGAGAGGACTCGCAGCCACGACTAACGCCGTGATAAACGCCAGAGTCAGTGATGACTTACAAGGGAACATGATGGTTCCAGAGAGAGGGTTTGAAAATTAAAAGTGTCATTCCTAGCGATGTTACTTGAAGAAATGCGGAAGCGAATTCCGAGTCGCTTGGCACTGCCGGCATCGAACTGGAACAAAAACGACACTACATACGAACCCGAAAAATGCTGGCCATGGGGGACAGGACGCGCCAACAACAGCAGGTCGACATCATATCGCTGAAACGCTACGTCACCGGTGCTGGATTCATACGAAGACAGTACTTGCCAAAAACGAGACATGATGTGGCGGTGCCAGTGGTCACGCGACTTGACTACATGTGGCTGTGCTATCTTCAAAGCATCTTTGCCTCGAATGCCGAACACGACTGAATCCAATGCTACGACGTTTTCTGCAGAGTCTTACTTTGCAACACAACCAGAACCGCCCTCGCTCCAAAGTGATATACAAGGAACATCCAACTTTATCGATAGACAGATAGAAAGGGGAAGAAAAGTCGTGCTTGTGACGGTGAATGACTCCCGCGTCGTCAGATCCATGCATTGATCTTATAGCACGAATAGAGCGGGGGTACCACGGTTCCACTGGAGCTCAACGTGTGAGATTGGGGTTCAGGTGAAGGCGTGATCATTACTCATCCGACCCTAGTGTCCGATTTCTTGACAACTTCAGTGCAGGTGTGTTCGTCCGAGTCACTTTTGAACAAACTCATGTCTCGGTCCCCCAGGCACGCGAGGAGCAACATCTGCTGAATACTTTCTGAAGCAAGGATATGCAGTCATATTCATGCATCGGCAATTCAGTCTTCAGCCGTTCAGCCGAAACTACTCCCATTCGACCCATCCTTTCCTCGACTTCCTCGAGATAGATGCTTCGCTACCTTCTTCTTCTACAATTATTGACGCCGCGTACCCATACTCGAATGATCCCTCTCCGGGTGCAGGGCGGACACGCATAACAGTAAAGACATCTGAACGAGCGGCCTTGTTGTCCGTCTTGCGCGCTTACAAGGCTGTACAAGCAGAGGGAACTCTGCATACCCTCACGTTCGTCACGGTAAACGACTACCTCTATCTGTTACGCGCGATAAGCAAAGAAATGAAAAGGCTGGGACCAAAGGCCATGTATTACCTAGCTGCTGCCGTCAGCGACTTCTTTTTACCCAGACAAAAATTGGTCAGTACAACATTTCATACGCATCAACCCCGCTGAACAACGGCGTTCGTGATCAGTCGGAACACAAGATACAATCTGGAAAAGGCAGTTTGCACATAGAAATGGATCAGGTGCCCAAAGTTTTGAAACCGCTGGTCTCGGAATGGGTGCCCACCGGGTTTGTTGTCTCGTTCAAGGTGTGTTCAGAGGCGGGCGTCCCAATGCTTGCTGACATCGGATGATCAGCTTGAAACGGACCAAGCATTGCTCATACCCAAAGCGCGTCAGGCGCTTGAGCGATACGGACACCAGGTCGTCATCGGAAACGACTTGCACCATAGGAAACATCGTGTGGTGTTGGTATCTCCGAACTCCACCCCGTCTGGCCGGGAGCTCCTTCCGAGCGTTCTTGAATACGAGGAAATGTGGATTGAGATCGATTCTTCGCCGTCCGCACCACACAAGGAGATCGAGGAGGAAATTGTGCGAGAGCTGGTAGCACGGCACGATACTTGGATCAGTCGGGCGTGATATACGGCGTTTCGGAGAGGGAATATACTCGTTACACCGTCGAGCTCGGTTACCAAGAATTGTACCTGTTTTGTATTAGGGTTTATTTAGGTTTCGGTGGTATGACACCGGTGCCTTGACTTTGCAAACTTTCCCTCGCGACCAGCAATGACGGACCCAGAATTGGTTGAAAAAAGGTACGAAAGTTGACCGCATCGAGGGCTTGCTCACAAATGACTCTCAACAGCGGACCAGCGACAGACGAGAGCGATGAGGACGCTTCTGAAGCCCAGGCGCAGGTTATCGCGTCCTTGCGGGCTCAGGTGACGGACCTGTTCTCGCAGGTAGCGCAACTCAACGGCAAGCTCGTCTCCTCATATGATCGAGTATCGGACCTCGAGGATCAACTACACGATTCCTCTTCTCAACTGCGGAACGCCTCGGTCACTATCTCCTCCCTCGAACTCGAACGGAGCCATCACCTGGCCGCTTTGAACACGGGTCTGCTCGTGGAAAAGGCACACGTCACGGCAGAGTTGAACAGACTGATGGAGCGCGCGACAGAGGAGGCTGCTCAACGTGGTCAGGCGGAAATCGCACGTCGAGATATTGAAAAAGACCTTGACGATCTCAGTGCGAGTCTCTTTGATCAAGCGAACAACATGGTCGCGGAAGCGCGGTTCGGTCGGGCCAAAAGCGAACGAAAGGTGCAGGATGCAGAGCAGGCACTCAAGATTGCGGAAGATGCCGTCAAGGACATGCAGGTTCAGATGCAGTCTCTCTCGGCCGAGAAAGAGGCAGCCGAACGCGATGCGCAAGAAGCAAAGCTCACCATGGGTAAAGGGAAGTGGGTCGAACATGATGATTTGCGTGTCGGGGACGTGCCAAGGATTCGTTTCATGACCACGCACTCTCCTTATGCCGAATTCATCGCGTTCGTCGCGCACCTGAGAGGGCTGAGGACGTCACAACCAGCTCCCCCAGCCATATCGACGCTTCTCAGCCAGCCATTCATCGCGCGCCTGATTAATGAGGATTCGTGCGTTATTCGGCTTACTCTTCTTTGACTGATCTGACGGGATGCATGTAGTGAGCCCACCGTAAGGCTCGACCTTGCGCCTTCCTTGAATTGGTTGTCTCGTCGTTCGGTCCTCACTGCAATCCACACCGGAATGCTGACTGTGGAGCCAATGCCGTTCTCAAGCCTTGTTCACGAGTTGCACCAGCACCCTCAATCGATATCCAGCTCTACTTTGTCTTGTGCCCTCTGCGGAACACTTATTGCACGGTTTTCACCAACGATACCCATTTCGCGCACTAACAGCTCGAATGGGAGCTCATGGTTCAAATACCCCCTTGCGCTTAGTTCTTCGCAGAACAACAATCCTGGTACGCTGCAGTCGACGGAGTGCGAACCACCTGGGCAGGTGTATATTTTCCGTCTGGCCACTCCTACTGCGTCTACCACATCGCCTACTCCCACGCCCACGCATACTCCTTCATTGTCCATGTCTGCTGTTGGTAACTCCTCTCGGCCTCCTCTCAATGTCATATCGTCGTCCCGTGTCGTCCAGGCTCAGACACAAAACTCGCCATATCCCCTATGTACATCGAATTATTGCCTAACGAGGCTTCGAAGCACGTGTTCATTGTGGGCATTTGTACGCGTTGGAGTCGTGGAGCGAGCATGGGAGGAAGAAGTTTTCCAGCCTTCCAGACCCCTCGTCAATGGCGGCTCTCAGGAGAAAATCGCATTGCCGAACTCTACAAGTCAGCCTGCAAGCAGCACGTCCATTCCCTTATCTGAGAAGCCTCCTGTCCCTCCCCGGCGCAGGAGACTCTGGGAGATGGCCAGTGCGTTGGGCGAGAGGGCAGTCAGTTGGGGAAAGGAAAGTGTAGAGAATGCTAAGGAGAAGGACGGCGCGAAGAAGTTACCTAGTCCTCCCCCTTCCCATCCTTCTGCGCCCCACCCTCATACCGAGACCATCGCTCCTCGGGTAGATGCACAAGACCCTCCACCACTACCGATGCATAACGTTCAGAATACGATCACGACTGATACCCCATCAAGCACAGAGAACAGGAACACTGCGTTAGAGAATGATGAGCTCGCTGCTACCACTGTGAACGGTCACATCGAATCGGACAAGGCAGACTCCAATACGTCTGACTCCCCCGTGACGCCTGTCGATGATGTCGCTGCAACGCCACCATCCGAAATGTCCCCGCCACCGTCCACGTCACATCCAGATTCAGCCGAGTCCAGTGCACAACCTGTCCACGATCACCAATCGTCGCCTCCTTCGACTACCATTCCACTCCCCATGACTCCCACCACGTCGAGTCCCATTGCGCGCGTGACGTCTCCCGTATCACGTCCGCGTTCACGCCTCTCCTCGCCCGCATCACCGCCACAGAATTCGCGTCCCGCAAGTCCTGCCGTCAGCCGTTCCCGTGCAGGATCGCCGGCACCCACGCGCACGGGGTCCCCATCGCATATCCGAGCGAAACCGTCGATACCATCTCCCTTGGTTTCTTCGACCCCGACATCGCCTACTGGACCGGGCGCGCCGCCGCTTCCAAGGCGGGCTGCTGCTAGACGGGCTGTGCCGCCACTCCCGGCACCCGTGGGTCCGAAGGCCGCTGCGGGAGGGGGGAAGGAAGAGGTGGTGTTGCCTGAAGCACATGGGTGTAATGCAAGTGAGGCGGAGGTTCCGGCGGAAACGAAGAGTAGTGAAACTGGGGGGGGCCGGCTGGCCGATGTCGTCAAAGAGGTGAACGTCCCACAGACTGCGTCGGTGTCCGCGCCTGCGACCGAGGCTGCTTCGGAACCCGCCAAGGATGTTATGGTCGGCCATGCTGGTGCGGAAGGATTGGTGAACGGTACATCTCCGATCTTCGTCCCAGATCGTGCCCCTCCACCTGCCTCCGAGGGAGACGGTTGCGTGTCAGTAGACACGGCGAGCACGAAACGGTCGTCTGGCACTGAGGGCGAAGGTTTTGCAAGCGATGCAACGTGGGAGGAGCGAACATGGAAGGAATTGGTCAAATTGAAGGAAGATATGTTTTTGGCGCGGATCGGCGGGATACGCACGCTTCATGGATAATTAGGCCAGTTGCTTCTTTTATTTACTTTCGTATACCTCTTGGCATGAAATAATGCTTTTCGTTTGGAGGATTCACCAACGAAGTCGTGCGAACAATCCATACAGTAGGTTATGCTATTGTGCAGATTCTCCACGGCTCGCGAGGATGTCCGCCAGCCGTCGAGCTTCACTTCGGGGGAGCGCGCAGCGAGTTTCGAGCCTCCTCGATAGGTTTATTTTGTAGAACGTTGGAAACGTTTTCAACAATAACGACCGCAGCATACTAACCAGTCTAGCAAACCAGCCCCCTACGTCCCTCAAATACGAAGGGCGGGGGACGCTCAGAGAGTCTTGAAGCGTCTTGTGCAGGATGGTGCGAGACTCTGCACGCTTGGCTTGGTGGGCTGTCACGCGAGCCGGGGTGGCTGTGATGCACGCGTGCCCGACGGACCACATGCCGTACGATCCGAACGTTCCTTCGTTCCGCTTCCACCAGTTCTCCATGACGGCTTCGTGTTCTAGATTGGTGACGACGAACGCGAGCGGTACGTTCTCCCCACACAAGAATTCAAAGAACAGGCGGTAGTTGCACTGCATGGTGCTAGTGACGCGCGAGCCGCGGATGCAAAATAGGAGAAGGTCGATGCCGCCAGCGTCGTGCAAGAACGTGACGAGCTTGTATGCTTTCTCGATGGCACCGAGAAATGCGTTGACCTCCATTTTTGGCTCGTTGAGCCCGACGGTGTCGTAGACACGTATGTGTTTCTTATCAGAGAGGGTGAAGGCGTACTCGGTCGATTGCAGCGTGCACCCTTGGAGGTCGGACGAGGTCGGCGCGACCTCCTTGCCGGCCATCAAGTTGATCACCGAGCTCTTGCCGGCGCCTGTCTCACCGAAAAGGACGACGTTTTTACGCTGGACGTCGCCAGCTGCTGGACGACAGCAAGCAACCTTTCAGGGCAATCCTATCCGGCATTCCGCGGACAAACGTACCGTGGATGGCACCTTCGTAGACGAACGGGTTTCGAGGGGGGTCCCCGACCGGCACACCGCAATCTCGAGGGATTTTCTTAGGCTGGGCCGCCCAAGGCCAAGGAGGGAGCTTACCATTCCATCCTTGTTGATCCCACATGTTGCGAGTCTGTTCCTCCGGGTCTGGCGCGTTCATGAAGGAGCGAATTTATTAGGGGACATGTTGAAGAAAGGGGCCAAATTGAGCGAAATTGACTGGAACTCCGCGCAGATGCACGTGATCTCCCCTGACTCAGATCAACAGTGCCTTCTCGGAAAGGATCCGCCGGTCATCAACATCCTGATGCGCTTCTCGCTGGTTCTCATCTGCCTTCACCGTGCAGAGCGCTCAACGAAATGCCTTTTATGTTGCACGAGCTGTGTCTCCCCCACATTCGCAATGTAGATCTGTATTCGACGGAGATATCCCCCGAGCTTCAACATCGAGTGGCGGATCTGAGCCCGAGCGACACCAAACCGAACAGTGGTGAATCCATTTCGTCTACTGAGAACGATGCAGATGAACCCCCGCAAACAAATGTGATGGGGAATGGAGTAGGCTTGGCCATCCATCACGTTGTCTTCACACCTGATGCTATTCCACAGGACGTACACGAGATACGGGTAGGCCATGAAAATTGTTCCGCTTCTCGCACTTACATAGAGCGGGCTCAGGAAACAACGCAAACGTATCATTATACTCTCAGTCCGCAATCATGCTCTAATTCTATGGCTATCAAGGAAAGTGGGTTTCCTAGAGTGGTAGGTGGAACCGTTCTTGATTCACCTCTATGACTTGAATCATTTATCGTTAGGACCTTGTGGATGGCCTCCACGCCCCAAATATCATCATTTTTGGTGAAGGTGGTGTCGGCAAGTCGTCCGTCATGAACCTCATCGCCGGTCAGAAGCGTGCGCGCATCTCCAACGATGCGCTCGGTTGCACATTCCAGTATCAACGGCACACTGTCGTACTGGATGGGATGCTGATCGCCTTCTGGGATACCGCAGGCCTAGACGAAGGATCCGAAGGGACACTACCTGCCAAGCTCGCAGAAGGTAATCTGAGAGGGTTGATGCAGAGTCTGGCACAATCCGGGGGGATCCACCTCGTCATCTATTGCATCCGCGGCAGTCGACTCACCAGGGCCCTCAAACACAACTACGACCTGTTTTATACCGCCGTCTGCCGGAAGAAGGTCCCGGTCGCGTTGGTCGTGACCGGTCTAGAATATCAGCAGGGGGATATAGATACCTGGTGGGATGAAAACAAGGCGGCTCTACAGCGCTGTGGCATGTGGTTCGATGCACATGCATGCGTCACGACGCTGGACGTCGACGACCCCATCATCCAGGCGAGACGATCGGATTCCCAGAGGCGTCTGCGCAACATTGTCCTCAAGTATGCCGAGCAGCGTCCCTGGAAAATCGACATGTCCTTGTCCTTGTCCTTGTCCTTGTTCCGCAATATCCTTCGCGGGAGGGTTTCTTCCACGGAGAAGAGGATCACTCGGAGAGTGATCATCTATGACTGCACTGCTTCCCGTCGGACGTGTATGCGGTCGATAGGAGATCAACAATTTGAATATGATATGGTGTATGTCAAGGACCCGCTCGCGCCACCGACGGCCCGCAAGTTGGTTGGCCTGCTCGTCTTTTATACCTCCGTCCCTTTGGATGCTGGTATTTCGCCCAATGACGTCGACGCGCTGAAGAGATTCTACGACGTTGCAGGCGGGAGAACGTGTCCTGTGATCGTCGTGCTACGGGGATGCAGTGACGATCGAATCGCCCACATGCGCTGGGAGACTGTCGCTTCCCACAACGAGGACATCCAGGCATTTCCCATAGCGGATGAACCAGCCCAGGTGGACGCGATGATCGAGAAGCTGTGCGTTGAACACGTCGAGGCGGCTAAAACGTCAACAATGCAGAGAATTTACGAGGTCTTGATGCAGCTTGTTTCGTCTGTGCTTTCGTAAGAGCTGCTAGGCGAGTTGCTGGCTCACTGATTTGGACCAGAAGTCTAATATGCATTCGAAATGTTGTCATGGTGGCCCCACAGGGCACAAGAATCTGTTATCCAGGATCCGTTCGCACTGGTGTATATGGTACATGGGGGCATCTTCTCGTGAACCATGGCGGTATGAGGGATGGTTGCTATGCGCCGTCTATGAAAATTGTGATCTCCTCCCTAATATACGATACTGATTCCATATGGACTATTTCTAGAATGGGTGTGGTATCACAGGGCATGTAATAATCCGGAGTTCTGATACTTCCACGTATTGTCTTTGCATATGAGCAAGGGTGTACACAGCTCTATGGTTTAGCAGCGGGTGGGGGGATACCTTCAGCCAACAATACTGGGTCCTTCTTCCTGGGCTCTGGTTCGCCCATGGCTTTCTTGATGACGGTGTTGCTGAGCATCTTTGAGTACTTTGGTTGCACGAACAGAGCGCTAGGTTGCAAGGTCACGCGAATACGAGTACATCTAGCCTGGGGGATGCTTACTTGGCTTCGACGAGGAGATTGCCCTTGAGGTCCTCGACGCGTCCAGAGACTGTAGATTTCCGTCCATTCTTCTCTTCCAGACGGATTTTGATCACAATAAACTACGAACATAGGGAGTGAGTAAGACGGGACATGAAGCAGTGGCCTACCTGATCCGCAAACGTCGGGGCCCTGTAGCTGATCGACAGCTTTGCGGTGACGCCAATCTTGTCTGGAAGGTTATTAATCGCCTGTCGACGGGAGTTCAAAAACGCGGTCACCGACGTCGTCCGTCGTCCCAACGTACCGTTCTCGCCAGCGTCTCGTCCAAGAGCGTCGCGAGCAGTCCGCCGTGCACGATCCCATCGTGTCCGCAGAGTCCTCTCCCAACGTGTACGATCGCGATCGCCTCCGTCTCGTCCCACCGCGCTCTCAACATCGGCATCAGAGCGAGCCTTCCCGGGCCTCTCAGCGCGCCGGCAGAGAGATTGTTTACCCGCCGTTCCTCTGGGAAGTGTTTGTATGGACGGACTTCGTACCAGTCATCGGCATCGGGGGCCGAGCGGAGGGATTGGAGGATGGGAAGGGATTGTAGGGTGTGTTCGAGGTCGGCGGTGTAGGCGAGGGAGTCGGGTGAGTCGGGATCAGAGGGTGGGGCGGGTGCGGGGCGGGGTGCGACGAAGGTGAAGTAGGGGTGCGGGAAGAGTGCGCCAGCGGTGTAGGCGCCGACAGAGATGGTGCCGACGAGGAGGAAGGTGCGGAGGATCCCGGGCCGCGACAGGGATGGGGGCGGGCCGTGGGTGGCGGAGAAGGAACGTTGGGAGTGACGGGAAACGCGTCGGAAGATGGCAGACGACAGCATGTCTAGATGAATCAAACGACTCGTGATTGGGTCACCAGCGTGAGTTATGTAAGCTCGGCAATATCCGAGCGGAGCTTGAAATATTCAAGCGGTGTTGATTCCCATCCATCCTCGCTCTCAAGACCTCGACACCAGCCCAGGAAGAAGAAAAAGATGGTAAGTCAACGCTGGGCCATCAAAACTGCGTCTCGGAATCATCTGGCACCGATCTATCCATGATCATTCGGCCACAACAAGATGGATGGCAAGTACATGTTCTGGATGGAACGCGCGTGCCTCGAACTCATTTTGATCACAGTCGGCTTCAGCAACACATGGCCACGAAAGCAGAGTTGCATGGCAGCGATGACGCTTTTGCTTGATTGCTGGGCTCGCTCGATGACGAGCAGAGTGCTAGAGCTCCGAGACACAGAGGCGATCGCTCTCGTCCATCTTCCGTGATGAACGCGCGACTGACTGTGCTCTCGTCTCAATGACCAGCCCCCCAAAGCCAAACCCGGTTCAGGCAAGAAACCCGCCCCCGCTCCTGGCTCTGCCGGCAAGGCAGCCAAGTCCACGAAAAACCCTCTGTTTGAGGCCAAGCCTCGCAACTTTGGTATCGGTATGTCGTTCTGTATTTCTGTGACAGTAGGGATCCTTGACCAGTGTTGTAGGTCAGGACATTCGTCCCAAGACCGACTTGACCCGCTTCGTCAAGTGGCCCGGATACATCCGCCTTCAGCGCCAAAAGGTCATCCTCAGCCAGCGTCTCAAGGTTCCTCCCGCCATTGCACAGTTTTCGCACACCTTGGATAGGAACACAGCGACCCAGCTTTTCAAGTTTCTTAACAAGTATGTTCACATCTCTATCGGATCTGACGTATTCTCATCGTTTTCGTAGATACCGCCCCGAGAACAAGGCCGAGAAAAAGGAACGCCTCGAGTCCATCGCCAAGGCCACCGCCGAGCAAAAGGAGGCAGCCAAGGACAAGAAGCCACTTTATGTCAAATACGGTCTCAACCACATTGTTGCGCTCATTGAAGCCAAGAAGGCTTCCCTCGTCATCATTGCGCACGATGTTGACCCCATTGAATTGGTCGTCTTCCTTCCCGCTCTCTGTCGCAAGATGGGTATCCCTTATGTGATCGTCAAGGGCAAAGCTCGTCTCGGCACCGTTGTCCACAAGAAGACCGCCGCTGTCCTTGCCCTGCAGGAAGTCAAGAGCGAAGACCAGCGCGAACTCGCCACCATCATCAGTGCTGCCAAAGCCAACTTGTGAGCTATCCTATTTAGGTAGTCCGTAGATCTAACAGCCATTTTTTTCCACAGCTCTGACAAGTATGAGGAGCAACGCCGTCAGTGGGGTGGTGGTATTCGTGGTTACAAGTCTACCCAGATGTTCCGCAAACGTGCCAAGGCTGCGGGCCAGAACCCCAATGCACCTGCTCTCGGAAAACTCTAAAATGACTACCACGCCGTTCACTTGTTATTGTCGGTCTTCGTATGTCATGACCTTCATGTATTAGGAAAGTATGCTATGACGTCGTACTATTTTCTCCCGGTTACGCCACGGTGAGCTTGGATGGAACAGGATGGGTGTTGTGCACTGTCGTTTGTTGAATACGAGGTCTTCTACAACACAAACAGTGAATGCTGAAGAGATCAACGTAGAATCTTCGTCGGCTTGTAGAGGGATCCGTTTTTTTATTGGCCCTATCATTACAGGGGAGCACGCGTATACCAGAAGTCAGGACTTGGCAGTGTACAGCTAAGCCCGACTCTTCTTGCTCATTTTTCGTCTCCTCATTGAGTAGTTAAATTTCCTTTCCGAAGCGCATAGTCCTTGAGTTGACTGGAGACGTTGCGAAATACTCATGTCTGGAAATGTACAAAAGGATTGCAGATGCATAATCTTCTAAACACCTATGATCATTCGTTTACTTGTTCGCACGCAATGCGTCCTCTTCGCCTTCGTTGGGCCAAAAGTCCGCTTCAAGCTCGACGACGCGAGCCCATATCGCTTCTGCGTGGGCAAGCGCCTCTGGAGCGCTGCGTCCAGTCAGCGACTGACCCGCCATGACGGGAGTGAAATAGTCATTGACGAGGTCGCCAATCTCTTTTACGAACTGTACAAAATCGGGGTTGTCGTTGGACCAGTTGCGAGAGAGATCTCTGATCGCCTCGGCTGTGAGGTCTGGTTGTGTCTGGGCTTCGGGCACTGGTCTCCCGGACAGTTTGGGAAGAGCGCTGTAGACAGCGGACCACGCGTCCAGGTACAACTACCAACGATTCCAGTAAGAACGATAGTAATATCGGGGCCCCGCACCTTTTCCATCGCCCATAAGAATATGAGACCGTCCTCGAGTGAAGCCAGTGCGCCGATCCTGGCCATCTCTGCGGTATAGTCGCGCGTGGCTTTGCGCTCGTGCCAGTAGCTGTGGTCTAGGGGAAGATTGTACGTGCGGGCGGTGGCGTCGAAAAAGGTGACTTCGCGGACGATGTTGGTGAGGCACCCGACGAGGACTGTAAGTGTGCGGGTTGCGATCGGACCACGGGTGGCGTCTTCGAGTGGGATCTTGGCGATGAGCTGGGCGATGAAGCGAGGATATGCTTGGGCTGCATAGATGCGATCCTGGAAGAGGTAGAGGGCAAGACGGTTTGCAGGGAGAGACAGGGATGCGGCGGCGGCGAGGAATGGGTGTCCTATGGCAGCGCTGTAAGGTGTCGGCGTTGCAAGCGCGCTGAGGTGGTCTGTCAGTTGGGTCATCGATGAGAAAGGGGTTACATCCACGTGACTATGCATGTAATAAATACCACGTGACTCGCTCGTGTCACGCGTTCCATGAGTCGCGCTCCGTTTCTCTTCCTCATGGACCAGCAAATCTGGAAGTGGACGCTCACAAAGGACGCCGTAGCCCCGTGTTTCGTACGCGACGTGCTCGCAATGCGTGAAAACGCGGACAGAAGTACGTCTTGGCCGTGTTCTTTGCAGCTCGCTCACTCGAGCAGACGTCGACTTTTTCTGGCTGGGACACACCCCTTGTCGGACGGTAATTCTCGTCGGCATGGTCGTCGGAATACAATCATACGAAAAGCGCACCATCTATACTAGTGGGTCCATCCTCGTTCACCTTCCTTCGTGCTGAAACATCCCAAGTCGATGACGGCACAGCCGTGATCGACTGCGTGCTTCGCCATCCTCACCCAACTATCCCCGCGCCCGCATCGCGTGCACCACCAAAATCAGGAGTCCCTGGAAAGTCCAATCTGCAACCACCTTCGCCCAAGAAATCGTGCCTCGACAAGGCCAAGTTCGAGTCGATGGAACCACCACCCCCGATCACAGAACCAGGTTACCCAGTCCGCGTCGTTGGTAGGGTCTCACGACATTACCAATCAAAGCAAATTCATGCCGAGACGATTGGTATTACTGCTTCTATCCTTTCTGTTTTGCATTGGTCATGTGTGTCAACAGATCCATGCCCGTCCTCGCTCGATGAGATCGCACATCTTGAGAGCGTCATCAACCTTCACAAGACCAAATACTCTCGCGCTATTCCCTTTGTCCCACCAACTGCGGAACTCACAACTCCCGATGCCACGGGGGTGGATGCGGATACGAGCGTCTTTAATACATCGCATCCTAATACTGTGTCGTATTCCCTTCCCCCACCACCGCCTAGGCCGGTTCCCGTTCAGTGTCGGGACCGACCCCCGTCCGTGCCAACACACCTTCGGTCTACCTACTACAGCCACGCGCATGTGCCTTCTTCTCCTACCGCATCATCTATCGCGTCCTCTACGCCTTCCAGCCCATGCAAACCATCTACTCCAGTAAAAGTTCACGAGGTTAGTCCATGTATTGATTCCATACGTTGGTTGACATTGCACGTCTAATTACGCCGCCAGGCGCCTCAAAAAACCAAACTGCGACATCCCTCACGTCTGCATAGCCGCGATCTAACTGCAAACACGTTCCGATTATACGTCAAGCATTACATGGATAATGCACCATCTCCATTTCTTGTTTCTTGCCCTTCTCCCTCGCGGAGTGCATGCGATGTTTTCAGAACACCAACAAAACACGCGCGAGACAAAGATGAGTACGGCGAACCGACACCTCGTCCTCGAGAAAGGAACGAAACATGGGACAGCGGGGGTGGCGGGGATGAGGATGGACCGACGCTGGGTTTCACGTTGTCGCATCTGCGGCGCGTACCCGAGCTGGCATTGCTCGCGGCGCGGGTCGTTCGAGCCGAAGGACGAAAACGCGACAAGGTAGGTCGAGAAAAGCAGCGAGTGGATTCTCGTATTACATCGTCGAACTCGACGTCGACAAAGGCGAACGGGACCAGAAAGAGAAACGAGTTTACAACCACTTCCAAAATTGGGAGTGATGCTCTGGCGGACCCACCGCGGAAAAAGATAAAACGACTGTTTTCATGGGCAGTGGTCAAGTTGTTCGAAGAAGGGAGTATCGTGCTATGGGATGGGGACGTGCGACCCCTTCCAGTTCCGCCGCCTCCCGCCCTGGAAGCGGGGGGAGACGGGAGCGGGTTTTGGAAAGGAAGCGGAGACCATACGCGAAGCTCGAGCCCTACGCACTTGTGTGCAGATATGTCAGCATCGGTGCTGTACACCTCCTCCGCATCGGCATCACTTTACTCGCATTATCATGCGCCCCGGCGAGGGAGTGACGACCGCGGCCTGGATACGGACGCCGACCTGGGATACACCTCAGATCCGAGGATTGACGAGGAGGCGTACGTCCCGCTCACGGCGCAGTTGCTGGCGAGGCATGTAAAAGAGGTTGTGGGTGCGCTACGCCGAGGGCATCAAGGTGAAGGGCGTGGCGGACGGGCTGGCACGGGTGTTAATGGAAGAGGGACGGAGCTGACGCCAGAGGGCATCTTGGCGTATCTACAACGATCTGATGGGCGGTGGGCGAAGGTGGGAGTGTGGGCTGTCGAGGAGGCACTGGCGTTGATGAAGGTCGACCGGTGAGGACGGAGGGAGGATTAGGAACATCGTGCATCGTGCCAATGACCGTACTAACCTTGAGGCTGAATTAGGCTTGCTCCATCTCATTTCTTGCTGATATTCCTGATACGATATGTCTAATGTACGCACAGGCCTGCGCATGATATGAACGTATGATGAATGGCACGTCGGTGTTGGAGAATAGCTCAAAATCCTTACATTCGTTAGACCACACTCTTGGGGCATCCCGAACGAAAGTGGCCTAATCCAGCCGCGGAGCATGAGATTCGAACGAATATCCTAGCAGACCTCCACCAGTCATAGCGCGAACGATGTGGTAGTAGCTGTGGCCGCCAACGTGTCAGTTTATGCGCAGTAGACGAGGATGCCACTGGGATCGGAGGGTTAGTGCTGAGCTACGCAGACGCTGCTATCGCGAAGTAGCCAGAATGATTCATCGTGTGACGTTGAATTGATAGATTGATATCTTGCTTGGACGAAGCTCTTGCCAGCTTCATGACTGCGAGGGATTGAAGGCGGCTCCAACGTATTTTGGTGAGCGAGGAACGTTGAGAGAGGATGGAATTTTTGCGCAAGTTGATTCAGAACTTGACGAAGGCGTCCGGCCCGGAAAACGGACCGGGTATAGCCGCCATTAATACGTTCCATTATTCCACGTCTTCGATATCATCCTCCTCCAACCACCCCTTTCCCTCTTCTCTGGATCGCACGCAACCCTGCAGTATCATATCCGCCTCTCTATCTCTTTCCACTTCCCCGTCTTCATTCTCCCCTAGCACATCACCTCCCGCGGCCTCAACACTCCATGGCAAGTTCGAGAACAACCGATGCGTTCGCGGCGGCCGTGAACGAGGCCGTCCTCCCTCCGATTGCGCATCGCCGCTACATAGATCGAAAGCACGCAACCAGCCCCCAAGCTCCATCGCAACGCTGGCATGGGTCCACGTGCCTGACGATGCCCCTTGGTCCTCGTCCATATTGCTGCTGTCCATGTCCTTCCCGAGCCACCCAAGAACATCTCCGACCGCACCCGACGCCTCCAGCTCCCGGGTATGGAAATCGAACCACACGGGCTTGCACACTTTCTGCCCGCGCCGCGGCACGGGCGTTGGAAGCGAGTGAAGCGTGGAACGCGTCAAGATGGGAAATGCGTACGGAGAATTTGCCAACTGGGTCTGAACACGCCAGAATGGCCAGATCAGCGTGGGCGACATCCAGACAAAAGGGGGTGACTTACCCCACTTATGCTGTCAACCCAACTCAGTCCTTCACAGATACCATCGCACTGATCAATGTCCATGCAGAACTGGGTATAGTTTTGGTGTGTATACATTCCAAGCAGGGACGAGTCGATGGGTGATTCCGCTGCCAGCGTCTGTGCGGTGGGTTAAAACGATGAGTCGCAAGTCGCACCAAAGGCTGTTGGCAGAACTTGCCTCTGCACACACTCGACTCGCTTTTCGGTCGTGATGTGAGAGCCATACGGGCAGAGGTGGCGGATCGATCAACTGCATATCCGAATCACGCTCTTTTGCCGCGTCCTTGGCTGATAGATGGGATGCGGGAGGATCAAATTTACCTGGACGGGAAGGTATGCTATCAGCAACAGCCGGATGAGCCTAAACGCCGTTCTGACGTTTGTTGTACAAGATCTTGCCCATCAGATGAAACAATACTAGACTTTGCTCGCGTCTGGTGACGGCTTCTAAAACCGCACGGACATTCGCAGTCTTTCTCGTTCCACCTACGTTCTTTCGAGCTGCCTTGCCCTTTGACCCCATTGACGAGGTAGGAAAGTCTACTACACAAGCAAACTGAAGGGCCATGATTGCACTCCGGATATCTCCATTGGAAGATTCCACAATGCTGTCGATAACCTCACGAGCAGGCAGCATGCCCACTCTCGGGCGTGCTTCCGAAGATCCGAAATGCGAAGCAAGTAGAGCCTGCAACGCCTTCGTCATCAAAGTAGGGGCTATTGGATTAAACCTGTACAGCGGCATCCGATCAAAGCTGACCAGAACGCCGTGGTAACACATACCCAATACATGTCACATAGGGACTCGTTAGCAACTCAGACCCCAAAACGTTCCGGATATCAAGTACTTCCTTTTTCTCCCATCTTCGTCCGCTGCTACCATTCCACGTGTCTTCATCAGGCTGCTCGGCACGAAGACCAGAGTCTGACAATATGATAACGATCGGCGGTCCCGGCGGTTCAGATAGATTAGAGGAAGGGATGCATAGGGATCGCAGAGCTGACTGGAACCGCACCTGTGTCGGCTGATGAAGAAGGTTAGGGAGGTCTTCTAAAAGAACGAGCTGACGTTTGCTGCAACGATGAGTAGTTGATTGGGACCCCAATTGCTTATGAGTAGTGCCAGTATTGCCGAATACACTGCTGCAAGCCATGGCACGCGTCAGAAATGCCTGGAATTTATCAAACAATGTTTCCGTGTTGAAGTCCAATTCTTCTGCAACAAAAGGTTGATGCTTCCAGTAGTTCCAACGAGCTTAGACGAACCAAACTGACCGTCCGGGTAAGGCTCCTCGTTTCTGAATGCAGACGGTCCGCGTTCACTCATACTGTTCCGCCACTCGAGGATCTCAAAGTCGACCTCCTTAGACAAGACGCGAAGTGTTGCCGTTTTTGCGGTCCCAGCTGGACCAGTGAGAGCGAGGATGCGCTGTAGATCATCGCAGAAACAGAGACCAATGGGTATGTTGAAACGCAATGACGCCCAACGGCAGAGCCACGTACGCGGTACTTTCGCAGTTTCGCCGACGGACCACCTTCAAATGCTTCGAGAAGCCAATGGCGCACGTCTTCTACTTTTCGTTTGTGAACCGCTAGTTCCGCCTTCCGTTGTTTGAGTTAAGCGTGAAGAGCTACGGAGGGTGGCGTTCACGAACGCAAAGATGGTCTCACCTCGGACGTAGGCTCGTACTTGTCCACCCACAGAGCGTCGTCGTCATCACCCGTCGTCTCTTTGCTTTTTCCTTTGACGTCCGCCGGGTGCCGTTGGCTTTGGCGGACTGGCTTCGACAGTCGCGACGAACCAGGTTCTCCCTGGGGACCTGACGGAATGATGCCGTCGTCCTGTGTCAAGTTGAATACCGGAGGATTTGAAAGCTGTCGTGGTACGCGCAAAGACGATGAGTGGCGGCAGACGGACTGTAAACTGGAGTCCTCACCGCAAGACCGGCACGATATTTTTTCTTCGGGGGTTGCAAGACATCGTTGCTGTCTTGAGATGTGAGCTTGAGCGTTTTGAGGGGTTTCCTTTGGTTCTTGCTGGATTGCGAATGTGTAGACTTGGACGTTGGCTTGCGCGACATGACAAGCCCGGCGCGTCTTACTTCATCTACACGAGCCAAAATTCACAAGACTGGGTATCACATTCCTGTCTTTCTCCACCCCCGACGGCTACGCTTGTGACCCTCGGCTAAGAAATCGTGTCTCGACAAGGCCGACCTCGTCGACCTCGGACACAGAACCTGGCTACTACCAATACAACCAGAAGTACATTCTACCTTGCATTGCTCCGTCCTTCCTCCCTCGACCCGGGCGTTCCCACTCCGAGTTGATACCAATAGGGTTGGAGAACTAGAGCGGGAAATGCGCCTGAAAGGGCCCGCTGCCAGCGTTCCACGAGTACGCCATGACAAGTGAGATGGACCGCCGTGACTCAGATTATCAACGCATCACTGGGCATCACTGACTGTATCCCGGGTCTTCACTAGGTCTTGGTGTGCTCCAAAAACGATGCTTTCATGTTATCGCCGTAGGGATACCAGCGTGCTTGAAATCCACCTTGGAATCGATTGTCTCGGAACATGTGTGAGACGCGACGAGATGGCTCATTGACGCTGCAGAGAACGCTAAACCGGTCGAATCGGGTCCGCATGTCCTTGGAAGCGGTGCATGAGGCCTGGGCAAGACAGGGCGTCTCGGCAGCTGCCACAAGCACACAGCATCGATCCTCGATGGGGCCTGGGCGAGCGGACAAAATGAGTCGCCCAAGGTTGTCTAGTTGAAGGGACTGGACGTCTCGACAGTTCAGGGGTAACTCACTGGTAGAATCATTTGCAGTGGTACCGGATCAACTTGAAGGCAGACTTGGAATTTTCCCTTCAACTTTGAGCAACCTCGCGACAATCTCCACCTTGATGCCAGTGACGCCAAGTTGACTCGGGCTCCACTCAAGCCAGGGCTTTCAAGGGACACAACATCATGGGGGGGGGGTCCGCGTGTAGGCTTGGTCTCTTGGGGGCACAAAACTAGCCAAAACGCTCAAGCTCGAGCCTTGCAATCGATCCCGTTTCCCCGTTGGCTTCCTTCCCACTCATGATTCGCCTTCTGTGCGCCCTTTCCTATCTTGCCCAGATCGTCCAAGGAACCACCAATGCGACGGAATCGGGTTGCCTGCCACCCGACGCTACGTCTCGCACCGTCTGGAGTATATTGGGCGACTGTGGGTTGACCTTGTTAATTTGCGTCTGGAACGCAATCCATTTCGACGTCCCTGATGTCGACAACGAGTGGTCTATCACCCTGAAATCCAAGGGTGCAATTGCCCTCATTTCCTTCTCCGCCCTGGAAATAACGGTCGGCATGGCTGCTGGCGAATGGTGGGGGGCCTGCCACATCGTCAAACGATTTCGTAGTATGTTTCTTTCCGGCCCTGGACCACAGCATCTGACCCGAACCCTTGGAACAATCTTCCAGCAAAGGGATACGAGTGGTCGATGACTCACAGTTACTTTGCGGAAATGGGTGGTTTCGTTTATCGTGACGATGCTGGTGCCATGCGCACGATCAGGTCGCTCGACTTTCTACATCTGTGCGAGGCAAACGAAGTCGCAAACCCGGAAAGGCCATCTTCGGTTTTCAACTCCTCTGTTTCACCCTCCAAGCTGTCGTTCGCAGTCGGAACGGTTTCGTGGTCACGCTGGTCGAACTCGACACGGTTTGCATGGCTATCCTCACGCTACTACCTCTTTTCTTGTGGTGGGACAAGCCACTTCGGCCAAACTGTCCCCACATCTTTTATTCACCTCGGGAAATAAAAGCATTTCCACAACTGAACTCGAGCTTGTAGGCGTTTTTTTGTTCATCTTAAGAGATGCCGTATTGAAACGACTATATGCAGGTCAGGAGCATGGAAGGCGGATCCCAGTTTTCTATATACGTTGATGACCTCCTGCATCTGCGGACGGAAGAAGAAATCCACTGCCAGCGGAGGAGATATTGCTATCGTCACGGACGGACATGAGAAGCTCACAGAGACGCTTTTAGGTTGTCTGGTTGTTTCGGGTGCCATATCCCGGTTGGTTCTCGTAGGACTAATCCTTGCCAGTCTTTGTGACCTGCCTTGTTCCGCCTACGAGACCGTGGCCTGGACAACTTACATTCCTCGTCTTTAGATCATCTTGTATGTACTGCGACATCATCCCGTCACACGCAAGCACATGTATCACCCATTATATATTCGATCGGACATTTACTCCAGGACATCGGCTAGGTTCCAACTTTCAGATGCAGTAGTTGTCACTGACATGTGAACGTCAGGATTGTATGGATGAACGTCAGGGAGTGATATCAACATTAGGAACGACGTTGGGCGATAACGAGGTTCAGTGAACCCCAGATTCCAGGAAACTTGGAATCGAAGTGCGCGTTGGATGTTTGATTCAATGTCATGATATGCTCTCAGGTCATATCATCATCCCTACAGGTCGCCTGAGAAAATAACGTTCATGGGCATATGGTCAGGGTCGACGGATCTGTAAACATGCTATGTTTGGGTCCGAGCGCTCTAACAACCCCACGTCGAGTTCCCAGTCACTTAATGCACGCCGCACCGCCCACCAGAACATTTGAGCATAAATACGCTTATCCACGTTGGTGCGCAACGCCTTTCAGTCATCAGCACCTCGATCGCAATGCGCTTCCGCTTGTTCACCGTGATCTCTGGTCTAGCTACGCTTGCCATCGTCAGGGCGTCGCCAGTCGACTACTTGCCAGCCTGTCCTTTAATCAGTTGCTGTCCCCTGCCTGGGCCGATCATTGAAAGGGTAGATATCAGTTTTACCTCAAAAAGTGGTGCATGCTCACCATCACGACAGGCAATCCCAATCCCAATTCGTTGTATCCCAATAGAATGCCCCGATATCGCATGCCCATACTGAATGTCGTGACCCCACTGCAGATGCCAGTGCACGTGGTTGGTGGAGTGGAGCGCTAGTAAACAACGTGCTTGCTATCTAGAAAGGATGGTCGTGTCAAGAACGCGCGTGCTATTTATGTGACGTGTACGATGCTTGTACTTTCAACTGTGAACAGTGAGTAGAGACTAGAGTCGGGAAGCATGAACAGCGTGAATCGTGGTCCATCGTGATGTTGATTTGCGGCGTCTGTCTCCGTCACGACACACGGCGCCGCGCGACAAGAGAACCCAGAATTTGTCAAGCGAACGACTTTAATACTAGAAATGTGAAGCGTCTGTCAACTGTGTGCGTAGAACGTCGGGGAGGGGCTTCATCTTCGCCGTTGCTTGCTGATGGAATACGACGTAATGTTCCCTGACCACCAGGTACTGTACCTTCAGGCATCATCCGGGTCACCTGAGAAAAGACCGTCTATGAGCATGTGAGCAGTCGGTCGATGGACCTGAAAACATACCGTGTTTGGGTTCGAGCCCCCCAGAAAGTTACTCAGGACGACTCATCATAAAGCCGGCAATGACAGCACCTCCACCCTACAATTTTACAACCGAACATCCGCCGAACAGCCTGCGTCGAGTTCCTAGATCAGTTGATACACGCGCACTGCCAATCAGGACATTGTGGGCATGAATACCCACTTATCCACGCCAGTACGCAACGCCCTTCTCACATCAGTGCCACGACCGCAATGCATTTCCCCATGTTCGCTGTTCTCTTTGGTCTATCTGTGTTCTCCATCGCCAGCGCCTTGCCAGCCGACAACTTGCAGCGCGATGGCAGCATTATCTCGTTTTACTGCCCTCCAAAAATAGTAGATCAGTTCAGTTTCATTGTAAAGTGATGGAGACTTACCATCACGAAGCCTCCCGATAGTCATTTCCCAGAGCAATGCCTGGCTATTAAATGCCCGTACACATACTGAATATCGTGTCCTTTCCGTCGTCCGAACCCACCCCGGATGTCAGTCACGTTGCTGAATGCTAGCAAGTAATACGACTTGCTTGCCGCCTAGACAGGGAGATTGTATCGAGAATATGCGTGGTATTTGTGTAATACATAGTTTTATTACTGTGAACCGCGAGTCGGATATCTCTGGAAATGTGAAGCGTCTATCGACTTGGAAACCGCCGTGGGTGTGCATCCCGTCAATGAATGCAAGTCACTGGGGCGACGCAAGTACATTTGCTGCCTGCCAAGCCAATCTCACTGTCACCTTCCAACGGCGCGTTGGGCAGGTCCTGGTGATGCTGGATAGATGTCATCTACACCGTCGCTTGCCGACGGCACTCTGTTGATGGAGACAACATGAAGTGACCAAACGACGACAGCAAGAGGAACACGACCTCGCGCCACAGTACCTGGCTGGCAGCAGTTTCCCTGCGATGTCGTACTCACTCCTGAGAAAGGGGCGTTCATGAGCATGCGGTCGACATCAATTAAAACATAGTGTCCAATTTGACGCTCAAACAGCCCGCAGTGTCGAGTTCCTCGATCGGTGGATATATACAAACCTTGCGGGAATAAATACATCCCCTTGTCGACAGCCGTGCGTAACGCTCTTCTCACCTCAATAACTCGATCGTGATGCGTTTCTCCTTGTTCGCTGTTCTCTCTGGTCTGGCTGCGCTTGCCGTCGTCGGTGCATCGCCAGTCGACGATGACATGCATGTCAAATGCGCTTGCTGCTCTCCTGGACCAATCGTATTCCCGCCAACGGTAGATCAGTTTAAGCTCGTAAAGTGAAGCATACTTACCCATCACGACAGCCTTCCACAATTCCGCTTTGTCCTCCAAAGACCCCAAGATGCATCGGCGTCATGTGCCCTATATGGTAGTACCTGTATGCGTACTGAACTTGCCGCGGTTGCTGGTATGCAATAAGTACAGTCGCTTTCAACATGACATGCTTACCATACGGCAGGGTGAAAGAATATGTGACCCATATATGTAACATGTACTGTGAACTGTGAATAGGGAATGAATACAAAGAGCGTGTCGCCCACCAAGTACCTGCGGTCCTTTGATACGAGACATCACCACAGCTCTTGTTGCAGGCCATCATGAAGTTCCAAATAAATTCAAGTCTGCATGCCCTCCCTTTACTTCGGGTCAGGCACATAGTTGCACTACAGCCACGTAGCATTTGTTCCTGGCGTGACTACAATTTGACTGTCGTATCCCACACCGCTCGGGATTAGGCTACAAAGTATGGGTTTTGATGCTTGCCAAAAGTGAACTTTGATGATGAAAAACCATACGGGTTATATCACGTATGACTCGTCGCACACCTCAAGAGCTGTGCTGCCTAGACAGCATTTGAATATTCATTCCTCGAGACCGATTGGCCTCCCGAGCAAGAAACGGCTCGTCAAATGCGTGCCGTACTAGCAGTGCTTCGAGTGCCCGTCCATCAGCGGTATTTCGACGGGTCAAATTCAGGCCCAGTCCAACGCGAACGGCAACATCGCATGCCCGGCAATGATACCAACCCAGGACTCGAGTGAATGGGTTCGACAAAAGACCCGGATACCGGAAAACGTGAAGCACCTGTCAACTGGAAGTGGAGCGTGCGCATCCCATCAATGAGTGCAAGTTACGATGGCACCACTGGCAAAGTGGCGCCTGCACATTTGCTGCCGACCAGGCCAATCCCGGCGGGGTCGAATGTGGTTGAACTCTGAGAGATTGCCAGTGAAGGATAGATTTCATCTGCACCATCATTCGCTGATGGTACTCTGTTGATGGAGATGTATTGATGACAACATGGCGACAGAACGACGGCGACGGGGGCGGGGGACCTCATGCTCCTGGCACCCTCAGGCCATCATATCGATGACGTACTAATCCAGGCCACCCGGGAAAAAAGTGTTGATGAGCATGTGGTCAATGGACATCAAAGCATACGTAGCGTTCAATATAGGCCCGAGCGCTCGAACAGCCCGCATGGAGTTCCTCGATCGAGCGATATATGCGCACCGCCAACCAGCAGATGGCAGGCATAAATACGACCCCATATCGACAATGGTGGGCAATCCCTTACTCACCTCAATAACTCGATCGCAATGCGTTTCTCCTTGTTCGCTGTCCTCTCTGGTCTGGCTGGGCTTGCCGTCGTCGGTGCATCGCCAGTCGACACCGACATGTACATTGGATGTTCTTGCTGCCCTGGACCGATCACATACCCGCCCAAGGTAGATCAGTTCAAGCCAATAAAGTGGTGCATGCTCACTATCACGACAGCCTCCATATCTGATTTGTCCTGAAATAGCATGCGTCGATATCGCTTGCCCTTTGTAGAACTCGTCTGAACTTGCACATGGCTCCTGGTACTTTCTACAGCGTAGCTTTCAACACGACGTGCTTACCGTCTGAACAGGGTGGATGTTGTATCAAGACTATGCCTGTATGTAACGTGCATGTAGTGGTACAGCCACATTATAGCCTTTTTGTTGTGAACCACGATGTTACCCAGCCCATTCCAGTAATTCCTCGAGACGTCCGAGCCAGAAATGGCCCGCCTGTGTCAAATTCATGCTTGGACCAACGTAAAAATGTCATCCACGGCACACGATAATATATCGCCACCGTCCCCCTTGGTCTCTTAGTCCTACAGAGGAGTACTCTGAGGATGAAGCCTATACAGCCTCGCGGCCTTCCAGAATGTGACTTTTGAGCGGCACGTTCATGCGCTTGCAACTGATCATTTTGCCACGATTCACGTTCTTCTCGCCTTTTCCTGTCTTGCCCAGATCGCACAAGCAACCTCCAATACGACGGATCCCACCTGCCCAGCGTCTGGAGTATACCGGGAAGCTGCGTATTGACCTTGTTGATTTGCGTATGGCACGCCATCCACCCCAACGTTCCACCCCTGGAACAAAAGTGGTCCCACGCGGCATCCAGACTGGTGATGTCCACATTGACTTCATTTTTCCTGCCAGAGGGGATAGTTTTCGTTGCTGCAACTCAACGGCAAGTGGCTAGTCGCAGAGTCGAACAGTTTCGTGGTATGTTCTCTCTCCGAGTTGCATTCGACGAATTCGAGAACCAATTTATCAGACAAGGGGTATGAATGGTCCATGACACACAGCCACTTTGCGGAGATGGGTGGCTTCGTCTATCACGACGGCGGCGGCGCTTTCCTCACGATTCGTTCCCTCGAATTCCTAGAGCTGTGCGAAGCGGACAAGGTTGCAAATCCTCTCATTTCGGTGCAGGAAATCAAGGACAAGAGCAAATCGGATGCATTGGGAAAGGTCATCCTCGCCATTCAACTGGTCTGGTTCATCTTTCAGGCTGCCGTCCAGTACGGACTTACAGTTACGCTGGTCGAAGTTGACATGGTTTGCATGGGTATTCTCACAGTTTCGCTTCTCTGGTTTTGCCAGCGGGACAAACCGTTCCGCCCTCAATATCCCCATATCTTTTATTCGCGCCAGTATCTGCAAAACACCGGCCCGCTCCTGTGAGTATTCAGTGTGACAAAAGCCACAGTGAGACGATTACATTGGGATATGCAGATCACAAGCATGGAAACCAGAGACCAGTCATTCGTACGAATCGATCGGGTGCTATTGCTGCAGGCGGAAAACGCGAACGGTCCCTGACGAGGAAAAAACACTTCCACAGACCAAAAACGTTCGTATCCACCAAGTCTGTTTTCCATCTGATGGCTGAACAGCCTCAATGATTAGGTCAATCCTGCCTGCGTCTTGCTACGCCTGTCGTTGAACAGCAAACCAGCGGTCTGGAATGTTGGTGACTCCCCGCTTATCACACTCTGCTACGTGGTTCATTTTCGGCGGTGTGCACCTGACTGCGTGGAACTACCCTTTTGTAAGCAGCAAGTTGGGGGCTTTGTGGCGTGCTTCATCACTGGTTTTGACAGGAGCTCCGCTGGTGGTCGTGATCGCCAAGGGCCTGGCATACGTCTCGAGACGCTTTGGGTGGTGCAAGGGGGACATGAGCAGCAGCATCAAAGGCACATTCCTACGCGTGGCGCTCTTTTTGGCCGCCTTGTCGCGGGAGATCCTCGCAGGCTTGATGCCCATGAGCCTCGCTCTCCTGCCTTGCTCTGCTTACGAGACGGTGCCCTGGTCCGCCTTTGTGCCTCATACTATTAGGTCATAGCATCACGGTGACTCGATGTTCATTTTCTGCACGCATGCTTGAGTGGCAAACGCAGGCGAGATGTTTGGATGCTAGCCAGCGGGATGTCTTCGTGTGCCCCATACCGCAAAACGAAACATGAGGATGGCGTTCTCCACTTGTGTAAAGTTGTACATTCGATCCTGGTCGCGTTTCCCCCCGAACTTGTTTCTCTCGCGTCAGGGCAAGCTCACGTGCCACACTCGCACACACCCATCCGCACCCCCACTCACTACCTTTCCTTTCCCCTTTCCACCCGTACTCCCACCGTCCCCGGGTAGCCAAGACACGACTGCGCCACCCATCGGAGCAGCCCCCGCGATATGCACATACCGCGCGTACGGCGGCTCGAGAGAGTACACATAGACGTGCGTATCGAGCGATGTCGACGCGAGGTGTGTTGGGACGGCACCAGTGGGGGTAAAGGCGAGGGAGGTGATACGGGCCGAGTGATGTGTCCACTTGTCTGTGCGTTTCTATGGGGGGTCAAGGGTTGAAATGAGGACGAGGAGAAAGGCGAGAGATATACCTCGGCGGTGTGGCCATCCAAGAGGACGATCTTGCCGACGGACTAATCACAAGTCGTCAAACGAAACAAGTACGAACGAAATGAAACATGACAACGGGGAAGGGTGAGGGAGAAAGGAAAGAGACGCACGTCGCCAACAGCTATGTACCCCTCGTCCGAAGAAATTGCCACCGTCGTGATCTGGCCTCGCGTACTCACACGCTCTGACGTCACCTTTTCGACGAGCGTCGATGTGCGCCCATCCCAGGCGTACACATGAACCTTCCCATCATCCTATATCCCATGTAGTATTGCACGCGACCATATGAAACGACCAGAAACAAAGACGTACCCCACCACCACCTACGACGACTGCGTTTCCCGAAGCAGTAACCGAGACCGCTTTGAATGTTGGCTTCAAGGTATAAACCGTTTGGTTGTGTCGTACCACTTGCACCACAGTCGATCCCGTCTTCTCAGCATAGACGACAAACACCGCCCCGTCCGCCGTACTCGTGAGCGACGTTGGCTGGCCACCGAGGTTGAGTGCGGCAGGCCTGTTTACATCAATTCCATAGTGTTTACGATTTCGGGGAACATGTGAATGTCAAAGTTGAAGAGACGAAGAAAGAAAAGCGACGCACGTAAACCCAGCCGCCGGGTCGACTTCCCTAAGTTTATCGTCGAATCCAGTGGAATAGATTTGCCCGCTGATACCTGTTGTCATTCCTGACACGAGGTTCGTGTGTCCTTCACCCTGGACCCTGACAGAGAGCCCCGCCTCTGCCGATCCGGTGTCGTACTGGAACGCACGTCCGTCTGCAGTCCCGACAAAGAACGTACCGCTGCCTAATGTACCGAGTGTACCAGAGGTCACCGATTTTTGGGGAGCCTATCAAAGGAGCACCTCGGACGTCAGAGACGGGTCGTACTCCATCTGGAAAGGCGACAAGACGGGACCATACCTGGATGGCCCGTGTGACCTTGCCGTTGCTCTCGCGCACGTCGATGACTCCGAGCTCCCCGCCCATGGAGAGCGAGACAATTTCGTGTGTGTTCACCCATACGTTTCCGATTTGTTGGTTCGGAATTCCCTTGTCAAATGACCAAGTCGTCACGTTCTTTTGTGTGCTAGCGTCCCCTGCGATGCAAGTTGAGCCAAAGTTAGACAAAAGGAAGGAATAAATGTAGGTATGGACTCACACAACTTGACAGTATTGTCCATCGACGAAGTGACGAATCGATCACTACTCGAGCTCCACGAACACGCCATCTACGTCATGTTTCCGTATTTCATCTCCCTCGTCCACTATGGGGACGGGTAGAACGTACGATGCTGCCCTTGTGTGGGTTATCCACGACGTCCGCAATCTTCTCTCCGTTCTCCCCGTTGTACAAGACAATCTTGAAATCTGATCCGACGCTAGCAAAGTGGTCCCCGTTGGGCGCGTACTTGACGTCTTGCACGAACTTGGTGTGCTCTCGGATCGTCTTTTGTCGCATGATACAGTGTATATCTGAGCAATCGACGTTGACATACCTTGACATACTTGAATGGGGGTCCTTTTGAGATTTCTCCTCAGGTTGGCGAAGTCCTGTAAATGGACGGGCAGACGTACCCTGGTGGAAATTGATCAAGGCGCCGTCATCCGCCGTGACTGCACGACAGGGACGCTTCGGGCGAACAGATACCGCATTCACAGCCTATTCCCATATATACATCTAAACTTGCTCATAGACGAAACGAATATCAGACCTTGGAATGGCCAGAAATTTCCCCCGTCGATGCACCCGTGTTGCGCAAAAAAGCATGTGCGAATCTCGACGCAGCACACGTGAAAAGGATGAGCAACGTGCCAAAAACGAGACGTACTTTTCCCGACCACCTCCAGCGGCAATAATTCGTTCGCTATCAGCATCCCATGCGAGATCGTTTCTAGGAGGGGAGCCCGCATGAATGCCGACTGTGCAACAAAGGTCCAACTTACATGCGCCCGGACAAGACTTTGTACTCGCCGACGACAGACTGATCCTCCTTCACCGTGTCCCAGATCTTCACTGGTGACCGAGGGGGCAAGAGGAGCAACGTAAACGTAGTAAAATCAGCAATGAGTCCCGGACTCGACCAGACAAGCTGAGATCATGATCGGCGGACGTACCAAGTCCAGACACGTCCGCCGAAGCACAGTAGAACCCAGACGGTGAAAACCGGGCGAGTGTCGTCTCCTTGGCGTGCCCTGTAAACGACGTGCTCAACCCCAGATGCTACCCGTGATGGCATCGACCAAAAGAGTGAGTCTGTGCCCGGACTCGAATAGGCAGTGCTTGTAACCCACCTTGAGATCGAGGATCTCGAATCGAGCATGAGATACGCGTGACCGTATGAATAAGGTGAGGGACTTACGATCACACTGCGTCCGTTTGCATAGATGATCTTATCAGACCCTTTGACGTTGGCTGCAGCAAGCTTGGTCGATCGACCGCGTTCCGTCCCGGGGTTGCATGGATAGAGTGCCTGTCGAGTGTAGCTCATTGCGTCCCCTTTTGTATCAAGAAAGTTAGCGTCGAATAGTCTGCGGAGTCGCTGGTCGTTGAACAGATCAAAGATGTGAAACACGCTGCGGTGGCACTCAGGGGCATTCCATACTCGGAGAAGCTCATTGTGCTATACCTGCCCCATTAAGAGAATCAAATGCGCCTAGTGTAACAGAACGTTCGAACGGGGAACTCATGAAATAAGAGAAATAGATAGGGAGCAGAAAAAGAACAACAGGAAACACAGCAAACTTAAGACGCCTGCGAGCATCCTTCAGTCACCATCCACCAGGCGACACTCGTCCGCAGAATAGTTTTTCAAGGGATCCTTCCGCAAGGCTTCAGCTTCGGACAACATAGCAATTCCCTTGCCTGCGCCTTTCGGCTTCATGACTGATTCAGGCGCAACTAACCCCATTGATGTGCCAGGAGTCTCAGGCTATTCAGTTAACGCAATCGCAGAGACGCTGAGAAATTACATATTTCGCAAAAGCACAGAAGCTCACCTCATCACGAAATGGTGTAAATCTTGGAGTACAAGGAATGCCACTATCCGGGCAGTCTGGATCCCGTAACGGTACCACGCTGACGTTCTTGCCAGGCGTCTTTGGGGGCAACTTTGTCGTATGAACAGGCGCTGATTCTTCCGCAAACTCCCCCGGACCAGGGTCCCGATACGGAACAATCTTGGAACCCGCCGTATTGGTTCCCAGACCACTTGAACCAGAGACCACGCGGCGTGAACGCCCTGCATTCTTCAGGGTTGTCCCGGCGGCCTTCTGAACTTCAGGCACGTTCTCCTTGACCCGAGATTTACGCGTTCCGATATCTGGATACGACATGCGTGACTCTTCTTGGGGCTCGGAGCCAGTTGGATCGACAAAGATCTGAAGACGAGAATTGGAAACCGCCCTTGGCCCCGACCCAAATACATCGCCTTGCGACGATGAAGGCACACGTCCCAGCGCAAGAGGTCTTGAGGATGATGCCGTCATGCCCAAAGCGGTACGTCTGGTCGACGGTTCTGGCGCAGGTGGCGGTGGCATCGCGAGGCTAGACATCATCCGCTTTTGAAATTCTGCGTGCTTGCTCTGCAGATGATCAAGTGGTAGGGCTTGCCTGGCAATGCCGAGCAAGAACACCGAGTCGGCGTCACTTTTCCTGAAACAGAAGAGGTCCATATTACTAAATGAGTGCCCTCAGAGACCGAGAAGCAACGTACCGTCCCTGACGCTCTAACACGGCCGCATACTCTTCGTACAAGAGGGCATGATTCGCCCCGATATCGTTCGCAAGCAGGAACCTATAGATCATTGTCTGTTTCTCGACGAAGCTCGCGTACAATACCCAGAGCTTGAGGTACTTGAGCTCCCCTTTCCATATGCCACCGCGATCACCCTTGAGTACTCTTGTTGCCTCCTCCAATAGTTCTAGGAGACCCGACTCGGCGCTCTGTCCTTGAGGATAGTTTTCCACCGTCCAGTTGACAAATCGGACGTAGGCCTCGAGTGGATCGTCGTCCTCGTCTTGGAGCGCGACTTCGACATTCAATCGATGTCGTTTACGCGCCGAGTTGAGTTGCGCATCCCGTTGTGCATGTGGGGTTGTCAAAATGGCCGACAGTGTGGTAACACGCCGTCCCGAAGCGAGTGGCTGGATGTTTTCCTTTGCTGCCTCCAAGACTTCGATATCGACGATGGGTGCTGACTCCGAAAAGACGTCTTGTTCCACATTCTCTGGTTCTGCCATGCCACACACGGTGCCGCTTGTCGTGGTGCTGTAGTAGAATGTCATTCGCGCTGAACTTCACTGGCAATTGCGTCACGTGAATGTTACGTCCCTACTATAATCAAGCCTACTAACCCGTACATTACGATCAGGTTGTACGGATGAAAATCTTGTGGACGTAACCCATGAGATCGGCCCACGACTCCTGGGATATCGACACCTGCGTCGTCTGCACCGTCCCGTCGTCGTTGTAAAATAGCGCTCCGGTGATTGTGACGTTCACCTGTGAGCTACTATAATACCCTCTTGGCGCGATCCCGAAATCCTGCTTGATAATTTCCATAGCATTCTGTTTGGAGAGCCGATACGTCAGCGATCACCCCAGGGATATGACATTGCTACGACTGACACTGAAATTCGTGGACAACTTTTGTCTACTGAACATCATCACCCGTGTCGTGCCTTCCTTGTTCATGTGTTCGATGATGATCGGCGTCTTCCCGCCTGGCTTTGCAAAGTTCAACAAAGCTTGCAAGAAATGGCCGATCCCGACGGCCGTCTGCTGACGGGTATCAAGCAGCTGCTGAACGATGGCGTATGCACCACTCATTGAACTACGAGAATCAGATAAACATCCTCATAAGAACGACTGCATCACACCTTCTAGTGGGTAGATAGAGAGCTTGCGAGGGAAGGAAACCAAGGACAGACCGCAAAACACAAGCAGTTCATATACCCCGCGTTATCAAGATCGATAGGAACACGTCCTCCTCCTTTGCGGCCTCCCGACAGGAACGTGGATGATCGTCGCGTTGTCGATTTGGCAAAAACGACGAAAATAACCAATGGTTACATGGGCGCAGGACGCTGAGCCGGGCTCTTGGGATTCGTTCCATCCCTAAATTCAAAACAGCCTTCTCGTTCGACAAAGTGGAAATGTGACTAGTAGCTAAAACTCTGGATTTTCCGGGACACTTCAGGTAAGTCAGTGTGCCATGTGATTCTTCCCTGAAATGACCAGGATGACGAAACAAAAACGGACCCACTGAGTGACTGCTGGCTCACACCATATCGATGCAATCCAGAAATGACCGCGCCCAGGCCACCTTTTGTAGACTTGTCCTTGACAGCAACCGCCCTTCCAACGTTGCTTAGCAGAATCGGAGGCCGGACCACGATTCGGCGGACTCGGTCGGGCCGCGAGAGAGGGCGCTGCCAAAGACAGTTGACATTTTGCTGAGAGACCATCTTGCCTAAAGTATCCGATTAGAGACCAGGCATTTTGGGTCCCAGCCATGATTGGAAGACGAGCAGGAAATTCAGGGTCATTCCATCCAACGCCGTGCCGAAGACTGTACTAGAACCTGGCTAGCCCGAGATCGGTGAGAAGCCAGCGACAGACCACTGTGGTACTTACTAACGGATTCTCTGAGTATAAGATGCGCCAGGATGCGAACCAGCGAGTTCACCGTCGCCCAAAGCTTCTCTGCTCACCATCGATGGCAGCCATGGAAGCTACACAAACACTACCTGCACTCTTCAAGCCCATCAAGGTCGGCCGGATGACACTCCGGCACCGTGTTGTTCTTGCACCTATGACTCGTTTCCGGGCGTATGCATCTCATGTCCCCGGGCCTCAACAAGCATCCTACTACTCTCAACGCGGTTCCACCCCAGGAACTTTGCTCATCGCAGAAGCAACCTTTATCTCCCATGAGGCCGGAGGTTATGGCCATGTTCCAGGCATCTACACCGACGCACAAATCCAAGGCTGGAAAATGGTATGCACAATCTTTAGTCAGGGTCTATCCCAAACATGTCTCACGACGTGCTTGTAACCACACTAGGTCACGGACGCCGTCCATGCTAAAGGGTCGTACATCTTTCTCCAGCTATGGGCGCTGGGTCGCGCCGCCGATGAAAAATACCTTGAGAAGCAGCATCCACCCTCGCCATACGTATCCGCTTCTTCCGTCAAATTGACAGGCTACCCAAGTTCCCCGCGTCCATTGACCGAATATGAGGTTAAAGAATATATTGCCGCCTATGCAAAGGCGGCGAGTAATGCCGTACATGGTGCCGGATTTGATGGGGTGGAGGTACACAGCGCACATGGCTACCTCCCGGACCAGTTCCTTCAAACGACGTGTAACGTGCGCACGGATAGATGGGGTGGAGACGAAGAAGGCCGCACAAGATTCGTGAGAGAAATTGTCAACGCTGTCGTGGGTGTTGTTGGCGAAGACCGAGTAGGTATCCGTATCAGTCCCTGGACCACTTTCCAAGGTGACTTTGTGCGCCAATTTGTGCACTTTCACATTCATTTATATCTTTCCCAGACATGAGGATGCCTGATCCCCGACCAACCTTTGCATACCTTGCCACTGCTCTGCGTGATAAGCATCCAAAGATGGCATATCTCCATGTGGTCGAGCCTCGCGTGGATGGAGTCACGGACAAAATCCCAAATGTAGGTGAAAATAACGACTTTTTGAGAGAAGTATGGAGTGGTGGTGAAGGCGGTGAAGAGAGAACATTCATATCAGCTGGTGGATACACCCGCGAGAAAGCGTTATGCACCGCAGAAGACAGGGGAGGGCTTATCGCCTTCGGGCGGTTGTATATACCAAATGTGAGCGCTCCTGCCTTTTCATATGGTCATCCGTTAACTTGATTACCAGCCAGATCTCCCACTGCGGCTACAGAAGAACATACCCCTTACTACTACTTCTACTACTACAGACAAGTGGACGTATTACTTCCAAGGGAATCTGACGCCGATTGGATACAGCGACTGGCCATTTGCGGACGGAAATATTAACGGGATAGATGGGCAGGTCTGAGGTGACACTAGGTCCGAGATTGTGATCGACAACGTATGTGTATGTGGAGATGGCCAGCGCATTGTTGTTTCTAAATTTGCCATAGCTGTTTGTCCTCAATGCACCTGCTTCGATGTTAGCAAGCGAGAAAAGCAAGTTGTAAACATCATTCTCATGGGCACCTTTCATCAAAGATGATCCTCCGACAAACTAGTGATGCAGATATGACGTGTGAAAATGCCCTAAAAATCCTATTCAAGCCAGATGTGTGCCATTCGTCGGACCGTACGCCATGGAATTGACTCTGGTTCCCACCGGTTAGCGCACCATACACTCGGTGGCGTTTTCTGTTCACCCAAAATAGGAAACCGTGTTTGTCCCCGTCAACCCGAACCCGACCCAGATCTGAGAATCTCTGCCAGCTTGGGACTCTCAGTTTCGGGACTGGCCAAGCGCGATCACAATGCGGCCACGCGTTCTGTCCTAACAATAAAGCCTTGCGCCCACATGTGGAATTACGGGGAACTTTCCTTACTTCTGGGATGGGGCCGTGCGTCTCAGAAGTGCCCACATCCCAAGATTGGACATACACTGCGCCTACGCTAACGTTCTCTTCCGAGTCGCGGTGTGTGGATGCTCCGCAGCCCGTAATCGCATTTGCGCCATCGGAAGAACGAGTATCTGGAACCCCCGTACGCCCCCTTGGCTCCATTTAGTGTCATGGCACGAGGCCCACCTTGTACCACGTCATGCTAACCCTGGCGACACACATTTCGCTCGCCATCATTAAAAAATATGGAACACCCCCGGTGCCTCGTCGCCCAGGCTCGCCTCGCAAATTCAAGACGCCACACGGTACGCATGGCTGGCAACACCGTCGCAACATTGCTGGCAAACGTTCACGTTGGCGCCGCTTGACCGGGGTAAATTTCCAAGCATGTACGTTGGATCGTTTGTGCCTTTGACGAACATGTTTGGCATCGTTCTCGTCAAATCCTCGATGCTTGCCTGCGGAACGTGCGGAACTCTGCCAGTGCGGCGTGTATATTACATTGCCAACCAACAATATCCGACTACGTCAGTCACATTCGGTCACACTTTCTCACAGACCAGCCTAAATCAAACGCCGCTCGGCAATTGCAAAACTAGTTCTCAGCCAGTGTGACAATCAGCTATGAGTATCTCTCATTTCTGCACCGTTTTCGGTCATTCAAGCTCAGAGGGACTCAGCTTTGATAGTAGATTTAGTGTGATCATGTAGAAAAAAAAAGAAGTTGTGTGTTTTGTGGGGGTGATGAAGTCGCTGGAGGGGATAGTAACTAGCCCACTTCGTCGCACGGCACGCCACCTCATTTTCAAGGAACACATTTTCAGCAGCTACAGTAATACTACTCTAGGGACACAAGCTAACCTACTAATTTAGAAGTGAACATCACCAAAACCGCTCGCGGAAGGCAACTCAGCTTGGCACCTGGACAGAACGCTCTTCATTTGGCTACAAGACCGTTTACTACTCGCATACCGACGTTATGGCCACGTAACATTTGACGAGTTACTTCAGCCGATTGGTCGTCCGTTTACAGCCAAGGAAACTCAAAGTACGAATTCATAGGAAAATGCCCAAGACGCCGATCAATTTTCTGGCGACCCGGCAGATTCGGTGGTTTGCCCTGCATCTGCAAGAGCGTCGTCAAAAATGTACATACTTATGTACAGTAGTGGTCGACAGATAGACTGGAATCGTTAGACCGTCGTTCATACAGTATTTAACCCAACGTCGCGCGATACAACTCTATTACGAACCGAATTTCAAAGTCGACTAGATGGTACATATTCCCAGTGGCGTCAGGAAAATCCTGACAGCTTGAAGGTCCGACCTTGAAGAAATTAAAAGGATATGCAATAATTTGTCATGATGTTACAATCTTGGAGTGAAAGAAAGAGTACACATAAGAACCGAACGAACGACCCTTTACCAGATTAGTGAAGTCGGCGCCCTTGGATCATGCGGCCGGCTGTGGAGTACCCACAAGTGTTTGTTTCTCCTTGGAGAATTTGGCGATAGTGGCATCGTCCAGATCGAGATGAGCTTTCACAAGCTCAGGTGGCACCAGCGCTAGCCACTGGTTCAACGAGACATCCTCGAACTCGCCTGCCACAGATTGACGGTGAGGAAATCGAGACGAATACAGGGGCGAAAAGGCATACCTGAGCGAAAGATTTCGAGGAAGTGCAAGGGAGTATCGCCAGTGTTCTCGACGTAGTGGCCTGTGACATCACGTCAATCATTTTGATCAAGGACAGAGTCGGAAGATGGGCTAACCATACGAAGGCGGAATGTACGCGATATCACCACCCTAAATTTATCCGACTTTAAAATCGCTCTCATTGACATTGGCAACTCCTACCTGGAAGTCGAATGTTTGCGCATTGGAAGATGAAGCATAGGCCGTCATGCGACCAGTACCTGAACTGTAGGGAGTCAGACTAGAAAGTCAACAGCAGTCTTCGCGCCTTACATGAAGTAGGTCCATTCCGGTTCCGTCGGGTGCCACTGCATGAATAAATTGGGTTCATGGATTCGGGACAAATGGGAGGGAATCACGTACGTGGAGTTCACTACGACACCGGGTGAGTTAGATGTTCAGATACAAATCGGTGAAATGCACTCACCGCAAGCCACCAACTTCGAGTACAACTTCTGCAGCGCAGATTGTTGTAGATGCGGGAAATAGTTTAGAATCGACAACCTTGTAGGTACCTCCAGGTGCCTTGTTGGGGGTCATCTTGGACATGGGGAAAGTGTAGTTCAAAGGAGTGTTGTTTGGAATAACCATGTCACTGTACACATCGTCGGGAGGGGGAGTGGCTAAGAAGAGCGCGTCAGGAGAGCGAACAAAAACACGATAGGATGGCATACAAGGGAAGATATACAATTCCTTGCTTGGAATATGATCAAAGGCCGATATATCGACCTGGAAGTTCTTGGCGATGACTTCTTTAGGAACATGCGCTAACCAATCCTGTACAACACCTCGGTTTGAAGCACGATAGGGAAGACAAAAAAACTGACGGTAAGCAAAAATGTCGAGTCTTCACTGAAGGAACCGCTATCAAAGATCAAGAGGAACTCGGAACCATCAGCAGTGGTATTCTTGGCCTGGATACTATGGGGGAATCCGGGAGGGAAAAACCACAAATCTCCAGGCCCCTTGGGGATGGTCAGGATAATTCGAATATGCATTACGGCATCGTCACATACCACATCCTGGAGGTATATTTGTCCTTGGGGAGTGAGACAGCTGACACGGAGGTAGCCCGAGAGCACAAAGCCCCATTCACCATCTGTATGCCAGTGCATTTCACTGCATTTGTGAGCATAGAAGATGCAATAGTTATTATACAGATGCGCACCGGATGGCACCAGCCTCCAGACGCATATTCACACCAGCAATATCAGTGGCGACGGGCATATGATGAACTGGAGTGACTTAGCACTGCGATAAACATATACCTCGGGGAGACAAACCGTTTTGGTTACGAGCCCAGCCGCCTGTTTGCAAACGGTTGTGGCTGAGAGCGAACGGCCACTTGAAGTTATCGCTACGTGAAATTCAATGTAAGGAGGGTAAGATAGGGATAGAAACCGCTTACACGGAACCATGGTCTGTCGTTGGAGGGGCAAACGTGTCCGAGTTTTCCAACTCGATCGGAATGTTCTCCGGGCCGAGAATTTTAGCACCTAGGCTTCCGCGGATAGGCTGTGGATCGACGTCAAGCGAGGTCGCTGTCCACAGCTCATAATTTGGATCGTTGCTGGCATAGGGCACAGTGGGAGTTGATGGAGGGGCGGAAGAAGGACTGGATTGGGCAAGGGCGGAAGCGATGATAGCAAAGGAAGAAAGGAGCGACCACGAGTGCATCGCGGGGAACGATAAAATTTACACGAGGGACTGACAGACGTCGAGGGGGACTTTTTTATACGATGAGGGCATATTCGCAACTTTCGGTGACGTTATGCGGGTCATACGCGCATTTCCGACGGGCGCTTTCCACGGAGGCCAATCAACTGTCAACAAAGCGACGGATCCTTTTCGGTACCGTACCTGGTCGTTTTCATGCATTCGCTTCATGCACATGCGGGGTTAAGCAGCCCACAGCTACATATATGGAGTTCGCCGTCAGGGTCTGAGATTCAAGCAGTCTTGGGTCGCAACTGAGTGCACATCGGGGACGTGTCAAGAGCCAAACACGTAGCAGGTGGGATTAATGATACCGATTTCGAAGACAGTACGCAGAACAGAACAAGTACGCGGCTTTCAGAGGTATTATCAAAACAGACCCTGTCGTCTGCACCACGGCGTTGGCCTGTCTGTGCGCACATGAGATGGGAACACTGGTGAGCGATAGGGAATGGTACGTGGCGCCATTGCCGATGTCGCTGATACCAGTGAATAGGCGACAATGCCAATGACAAGGTCGCTCCATCCAAGTGATATCACAACAGCTGACTTGTTCAATATCCGGGTCTGCAGAAATCAGGGAGGAGGCAGTTGCATGGCTCCTGTCTCTATTATTGGGAATTCGCCCTTTTTGGTTGGTTGATGTCGCTCATCGAATGCCTATATGTGCATGGCGAGGGACAGGAATCCATGCGGCGTCGTACCCGCGTGGTGCTACATGGGGACGATGAACAATCTGAAAGGGTCCGTATGGCCCGGCTGGTCTGTCGGAGTTGGGTCGCTGCTGGCTCTCGCCGATACTTTAACACCAGCAAATGCACACAGGCACACTTAGTTATCATGGGACAGTTCTCAGTTGTAGGATTGCTGTGACATTGTATGTACTAGATAAGCCAACTTTCAATGACTTTAAGCTTTCAAAGGAGTAACCAAGAGTCAATTGATCATAATAGGCAACGTGTACCGAATCCACGTGACCAGTGGTAGCATCACCATCCCACGGCGTCAATGATGGGTTGCAGGGGAAAAGGAGGTCTCAGAAGTCGCTCAGTTTTGCTGCTACGAGATCAACTGTTTCATCTGTGACATCGATGTTTCGCTCCCTCCGCTGTGGTGTGCCGCTCTCATTGTGAGATCGCGTCGGTGTGGTGCGGGTTGCTGACATAATGTTTCCACGCGCCCGAATTTTCTTGTGTGGCCGCTGCAGCGAGGCTGTTGACCAGCTCCTTGACGTCCAGCACGGGCTGTTGGCCTGCCATAGGGTAGGCCTACTTTTTCTCGTCCAGGATCAAAAATCCATCTAATTATTTGCAGTTGAATCCAGTAGAAAACTACCGATAATCAACGATGGCTTCTGGATATGCCTCGCCTCCGCTGCCAGAAAACGATGGCCCACAGCTCCATCCTTACATTCACGACCCCCAACTGTACATCTCTAATCTTCCTCCTTATGTCACCGATGAGAATCTCGCCATTACTTTCCAGTCTTGTGCTCCTTTCAGACCCAACATTCCGCGCGATGGCACTAACCGCCCCCTTTCTGGAACAATCGAGTTCAAGTTCCTCGAGAAAGGTGTGATCGTTTACTGCATGCAACTCGTCTCCAGTCATCAACGCCTTCTTCCACAGCCGAAAAGGCCCTGGCTACTTTGCAGTCCCGTCCCATTCAAGGTCTTCAGCCACCCATACATCTCGTCCTGTCACCGTACCCTCCAACCTCACCGCCCACATTACTTCCACCTCCCTCCGCGTTACCACGTCTCGTGAAGCATCTCCCGGTTGGCTTTTCTGATAGCCAGCTGTATGACCTCTTTCGACCTTATGGCGCTCTCGCATCAGTCCGCACGCAGACTGGATTTGGAAGTGATACCGGAGTCGTAGAGTTTTGGCGAGAAGACGATGCACGCATAGCTGAAGAGGCGATGCATTGCGTCGAAGTCGAAGGCCAAAATATCGCCGTAACAATATACCAGGGCAGGAGGACTAGTGGCAGTGCCTCAGAGTTTAGTGCTCACGCTCCCACTTTCGTACCATCCGGCTCTGTATATCCCTACCCAACACAGGTAGCAGGTTTTTGTTTACTCTTCTGTCAGCTAATACCGCATTCACAGTATTCCCCTCCCCGTGCCCATCCATTTTCTACCCCGCCCCGGGCCCCCCTTTTTATCCATGGCCCGGGACAACAAGTTCAACTTGCGCCATTGAGCGGTCCTGGTTCGAACAGTCACAGCGGTCTCATAGACCCATGCAACTTATTCTGCAAGGTGACTCTGGAATGCTCTCGTTCTTGATCATACCGTCACGAGATTTGTTTCTTTTTCTAACAGAATTTGGACCCTGATATCGATTCAAATGGACTCTTTACCCACTTCCGTCAGGTAAATACTCGCTCTCTTTCAAGTTTGGCTTCTGATCGATCGGTATCTAGTTTGGACAAATCGTCAGGTAGGTTGCATGCATGCTCGCGTGGCGTTTGTAATCGTTCCTCAGTGCACGAGTAATGCGCAATGAAAATGGCGAGAGTCGCGGGTTCGGCTTCGTCTCCTTCCAAACGCCCGACCAAGGTTGGTATCGCACCGTATTGCTGTACTTAACTTCTGATTGACTTTTACAGCTGCTGCAGCGATGCACTCTATGAATGGTGTACTTTTCGGTAGTAAACAGCTTGTCGTCAGATTACACGAACCCAAGCAATTACGCCAAGAGAAGTTGGCCCAGCGATTCGGTCATAATGGTCACCCGCGGAGTGCAAGCGGTGCAACAAGTCCAACCGCAAGTGAGGGTGGTGAGAGCTATATCGGTTTCTCCAGTCCCCGGCATCCTTCCTCTGTGCTTGGTTCTCCTGTCATTGGAGTCGATCGCCCTGATAGAGGTAGAAGGGGTTCTGGTAGCTATTATAATGTAAGCATACCTCTCATTTGTTTTACCTGGCGCTCACGCTCTCTAGGCTGCCCTCTCCGGTACCCTTAATCTTCCCATGCGCTATGACGATCTTGCAGCGCTTTCACCTGTTGTCAGGAAGGAGGTACTCACGGGCGAACTAAGTAGACGCATCAAAGCCAGCGATGGTGTTCCAGGAAATGAACTGGACGCGGTGGTCGAGTCTCTTGTTAGCCTCTCTCTAAGCGAAGTGGTGGCAGGTATTCAGGACCCTTCTAAGCTTGCGGAACAAGTCGCAAGTGCTCGCGCAGCCCTGAAGCCCCAAACACCATCGCCTGCCAAGTCACCATCGCCCGCAAACTCTCAAGACTCCCGACTGTTAGATTCAAGTCAACTGGCTGCAACGGCTTCAGCTCCGGAACATCCCTCGACTCCTATCTCTATATCGGCTTCCTTGTCTACGCCCCCGCGTACTTCCTCGCCTTCTGGTTCTGTCCCGCCCATTTCCGAGAGGGATCGCATGGCCGCTGCTGTCTCCAAGATTGAGTCATCCAGACAAAGCGAACTCGTCGAGTTGTTGATGAGTCTACCAAAGCGCGAGAGAGCCATGTGTCTTTTCAACGTTGAAGTGCTTAGAGCCAAGATTGCGGACGCCAAGATGGTCCTGGACAGTTCTGAAGGGGAAGAAGAGCCTAAAATCGAATCGCCCCCTGTGCCGGTACCCGTTACGCCTCAAGCCAAGAATGTCTCTGCACCCCCACTAGAGGATTCGCCGCAAACACCTGCGCTGTCATCACGTGGACCGTCGGCAGCGTCATCACCTGTTCCTGCGACGCCTGGCTCGAGTTCTCATACGATCGCCTCTTTGGCGCGCTTGCCTGCGGCAGAGATCATTAAGCTTGCGACTTCGTCTTCGGCGACCGGCCTTCCGCTGCCCAAGGCTGATCCATTAGTTGTAAAAGCGACCGACGAATTCATCGACGGACTGCTCGACAAGCCTATACAGGTGCAAAAGCAGCAACTCGGCGACAAACTGTGCGCACCTTTCTCCTCCTTTACGCTATCTGAATCCTCATTGTGTTTAACTCAGGTTCCGAGCTATCAAGTCGTACGGCATTAAGGGCGCAGTAAGCTGGTTCTGCTAGCCATAGTTGGACAGAACGTTGACCATTACTGTTCTAGCCCAAACTGACTATTGCATTATTGGATCAGGACGATCTCCGGGCGCTCGCTCATCTCATGAACAGCTACCCCCCGGTACTGAAGGAGAAAGCATTGATCCTACAGGCATCCCAAAGTAGCAAGTGAACACAGACGGATTTCTTTTTCTCTTTTCTATACTCGACTTCTTTTTCTCTCGCTGGAACACGCCCGGGCGCCAAGTTTCGTGTGGGCCCTCATTCCCGTTTCTAATTTGCTGGTCATCCCTCCGATTGTGTCTTGCAATGACTTGCCACAACGCAACTGTTCTCGCGCTTCTTTGCTCGTCGTTTTCTTCCTCTTTCTGCTTGCATATCTACCCAGCTTACCCCTACTGTGGAACGTACCATTTTTCACTCACATTATCCCTTCCTACACCCTTTCCCCCGCATTGCTACGATCCTGGGATTAACGTCGACCTACGTCATATCTTGCGACTTCGTCTCTTACGGGTGACCGATTTACCGTTGATCCTATCTTCTTTTCTTTCTGTCTATTCTCACCCCGTGTTGCACCTTACGACCTCGTTCACGACCTTTCGAAAGTAGTACCCACAGCGCTCTTGTTTTTCTGTCGTCTTCCCTTCGAAGGCGTTTTACAGGCCGCTGACGAATGTGATGTGTGACGCCCCGTACGCGTGATACGTGTGATGACGACCTGGCTCTTTGCTCCTTCTGATCGATGTCGACGTTCGTGAAGTATATACTGTACATACAACATGAATATAAGAAATGAGACGCCACGCCGATGTAGGTCGTTGGTGACGGTATTCAGTGGTTTCAATGGAGAGATAAGTAAGAACGATCAAGAAACGAGGCGTCCAGAACGCGACGCCAACTGGGCGCATACACGCCTGCATGGCACTTCAAGGCAAGTACCGAAATCCGGGAGCCTGCACAAGCGATCGGCTCGGTGTCCATTAACATCCGCGTCGTGGACGTACCTTGTCAGCGAGCTCGGACGTGTCCACGGGCGCATCGCTCTCCGGTTCGCCAAACGCGGCGTTGCGACGTGCGTTCTCCCGTCGGTACGAAATCTGATCGTCAGTCAAACAGGCGCAGGGGCGCGTATGGGGAGCAGGGCGACGTACGGTGAGCACCAAGGCCGACAAGGCAGCCAAGAACATGAGGGCGCCAGACACTATGCGAGTCAGCGTCTGTGGCAGGCTTGCAACAAGTCGGCTTACCTCTGTACCCGCGTCTGTGAAAACGAATCAGTACACACACAAAAACGGGAAGGGGGTGGCGTCTCTACGTACGAATAAGCAGGACCTTCCGTCAGCGGGTACAAATGTGACCCAAGAATGCTTCCCGTTTGGCCGATTGCGCCAAAGAGGGGCATCCCCGCTGCGCGCTTCGTTTCCGACCCCAGATTATGTGCGACTAGAATCAACGAGGTCAGTGTCGTTGGTTCTTCTTTCCTTTGTGAGATCGAATAGGGTAGAGGGACTTACACCATGCGAGAATGAGACCCAGACTGGAATACGTGCCTATAGCGATGCAGAACGTGGCGAAGTACCGGACGTGAATGTGTGCCTGCGCGACATTCAGAAGAATCCTGGTCGCACAGGGGATGAGAAACGCTTCGAAGTGGTCCAGGTCCAACTTACATGTAGCCAACTCCTCCCAGCATGCATCCGGAAACGATCATGAGCCCACGGCTCTGGATTCTATCAGATATATAACACGCGATCAGCAGGATCGGAGTGGCGACCGCATAAGGAGGGACAGTCATGAGCTGCGATAGCGCAGGTGCTGGTGCAATTGATTAGGGGGGTCATTTTAATTAGGGTATACAGAGGAAAACATACAATGACCCATGGTTTCAATAATCGTGGGCAAGAAGGCCGACAAAGAACCGAGGGCGCAGTTTAATCCAAAGTACATGACACCGGCCATGTAGACCTAAACCTGAGATTAGCTGCGTTTTGATACAACAGCTAAAAAGGTTACCCTCCAGTCCAGAAAGGCAGCAACGACGTGTTCTAAAATCCAGGTCAGTTAGTTCAAGATATTCGGGAGACAGAATCAGACGTATACTTGGGTTCACGACTGCTCCAATATCACCGCTCGTGCCTCTGTTCATACGTTCAATTGCCAGTTTGCGCTCGGCATGAGTCAGAAAACCCGTCGATTCCGGTCTCCCAGGGAGAAAAAACAAACATAGCACGCCACAGATTACCGTTGGAACACCCTGATGTACGTTCGAAGGGAATTAGACGGGGGTAAAAAGCGGACCTACTTCGATAATGAACAACAGCCTCCAATTCGCGATGGATATCTTGACATGCTGGATCCCATATGCGATCAGCCCACCAAATGCACCGGCAACGGCGGCGAAGCCGAACCAAAAAGCGATACGGGTGCCATATTCGGCTTTGGTATAATAGAACGCTGGGAGGAAGGGATGTTAACCCGAAACCCCTCTGGCAACAGAGAGACGTACAAAAATAAACTGTGACTGAAGGTCCGAACGCAGCCTCAAAGATGCCGAGACCGGATCGTGCAATAAGGAGGCTTTCAAAGTCGTTTGCAATCGACTATGCGTTCCGAGGTTATCAAGAAAGCTTCAGAGGACTTGAAGATCACTCGCCATGGTTGTGGAGCATAAGCCCCAGAGAATGGCTGAGCAGCCAATCCATACCCGAGGATTATAATACTTGGATACTACAGTCCATGGCACCTGGCATAGAATCTGACCGGTGCATGTAAGTATATGAGGTAGGGACCATTCGGCTGGGCATTAACATAGGGTATGAAGAATATCGCGACCAACCAGTCAAAGAGTAGACCTGTAGGGTCTCCTCCCAACACGTCTTCAGGCAGTCCTTGAAGGCGTGCATTTCCCAAATTGGATCTATCGAGGTCTCGATAGACGAAATAGTTGGATGTGGTGCGATTGACGAGTTGAGGGACTCACAAGCAAACAGGTATAGAACACAAAGAATGGGTAGAATCCTTCCGTCGAGTTTGCGCAAGAATCTCTTCTCTGCTGTGCGAGGATCCAGTGGGATGAGTGGGTCCTCTTCGTGACTCGCGTGATCGTCCAAAGTCGACATGAGACCTGAATCGGCACGCTTTGTGAGCATTTCTGAGCTAGGTTAGACTGAGACCCTTGCACCAACGGGTGGTGCACGACGTCGGGAAAGAAACCCGAAGTGAGCGAGTTGAAGTATGTTCCGGGTCCCCTTCAGTGTCTGGGGAGAGCCAAATAGGTAGGGACGGGTCAACCTGCCGAGCGCTGATCGGTCAATAACCCAACGGATCTAACATGGTGCCATTTGATTAGGGGCATTGTGGTTGCCAGGAGTCTCGGATGTGGATTCCATGACGAGCGTCATGGAAGTGGGTCGTTGCCTCAAAGTGGGACGAATGCGCCTTTTGCGATTGGCTAGTCATACGCGAAAACATCACTGTACTATGTGCCATCGAGATGACCGTCGACGGCTCTCATACGTCTCGGTATTGAGTGAAAATCTTGCGAGGGCGTTGTTCTTTGCTCGAGGATACGCCCGGTTGGATGTGATTTCGAGTCCTTTGGGCACCTTGTACGAGCATGACTCAGGCCAAGTGAAGCCTTGGTTTGGGGCGGAACTTGAATTTGCCTCTATGGTTGTGTACAGTGTAGACATTTACTGTAATACCGCCCTTCAATCGCTACCCATACTTTCCTTTGCCTCAATACCGAAATTGTTTCTCACTTTCATCGATAAAAACTCGCCATATATGACTGGTTTATAAACCTTATCCGGCGTGTAGCCGTTCTCCGCCCTCGCGCGGTCCGCAGCTGGTAGTGGCGTGATGCATGCTGTGAAGTTTGGCTCGAAAAAGAAGGGAATCCTTGGACAAGGTCAGTGCGGTTCAGCCATGTGACAAATTGATACCGTACGAGATGCTGGATCGATGAGATTAACACAGCAATGTTGGCGTTAGGATGGTAAACCGTACCGATAATTTGTTCCTTTGTGAACAACCCGATGCAATGTAGCTTTGTACAGGCCATTCGTCCATATCTCCCACACTTTACGGCTGTTGGTGAATAATCATTCGGGTCTGCGGGTGGACTCACTCTCGCCAATGTTGCAAACGACACATCCGGGGATAGGGTCTGCGTTGATCCAAAATCCCTCTTCACCTCCGTGTTCATCTGGGAGTCCATCAACGACTTCTGAGATGTGCCCACGCTTGCGCAAGAACACCTGCAATGCCGATCGTGTCGGGTCTGCGTAAAGAAAACTAAGAATGTCTGGTCAGAGAATCCGCGTATACTATCATGAAGTAACGGTTACGTCAGGCATCCGTAGTCCCTGTGGACAAGTTAATCGATTTCTGGATGCTCGATTTGCACATACTTATGTGCCCCACAGGAGAAACCACCATGGTCGTCGGGAAGGGGAGGATAACCTATAAAGTCGGGAAATCAGTCTTTCTGTCGACGTGGCGAACGTGACCGAAGACGAACCAATGATCCGCATCACCCAGAAACTATCATCCACCTGAGCACGAAGCGCATGCCACTCTTCTGTGTCCATACCTAACCCATATGCCATCCTGGTGACCTACTCAGGTTTACGCAAAACTACGACAAACCAGATACCTACGCTTCCATGAGAACCATCCCGAGCTTCTTCATTTTCTCGATCCATTTCTCATATTTGGTCCGAAAGTCTGGGATGGTTGGCCACTGGTTTTCTCCCCAAAGCAACCGCGACCTGTCGGGGTTCTCTACAGGCTTGTAAAAGTCAATAGCCTCCTGATTGTCTGTCTTCCCGTTTGTGATGTTTTCATTTAGTCTTTGGTAACCTACGATTGCTAGGTGAGCAATGTATCGAAGGAGTGTGGCATCCCGGGCCACACCTCGACTATGATCTGCATGTCTCAACGCGATCTTTTCTTTTTCGGCTTGAGGTAGAGCAAAGAACTCTCGAGCAAGTTGCGTAAGCTCCTCCGTCTCACCGTGTTCTACACATCGAGAGATGTCCAGATAAAAAAATCCGTACTCGACACAGGCAGAGTGAAGAGCTTTGGCGATGGTCTGCCGTTCTATAGTATTGGATGGTTGAGCGTCCCAGCATGGTGCGATGTCGATGATCGGTAGTTGGATTCCGTGATCAACGCTTCCCATCTTCGCCTGTGTTAGTCAGTCTCAACGAGTTATTCTGACTGGGAAAGAGGTTAATGAACAGAGGGTTCATAGACAGAACAGTTTATATGGAAAACTTGACCTACCCGCAGATGAAGGTGTCACATGGCTTGCGTGAGACTGATGGCCAGTTATTTCTGAGGCGCTCAGGTCGGACCCGGTGTGTTTGAGAACTTGGTCGCGGTGGTAGGCCATCAGTGCTCCTAGGCTCACGGCGCCGCAATACCGTATTACCCGAGGAGACCGCTAGGCCCACGCTTCAGCCACACCTGAAACCGGGGGTTGTGCGCTGACAAGTCGAAACGTGCAAGGTCTTCGTTGTCTCGGAGTGCAGCGTGAGCATCCGCTGTTTGTCTGCAGAAGGAGTATATCTTGCTACATCTCCGAGTCCTGCCTCTCGTCTCTTCCTCCTCCTTGTCCGTTTGAGTTTCGGCGGGCCGTAATGGGAATGCTGGGAATGAAGAGAGGTCATATGGCGATACATTTGTTCCCATCACAAATTTCGCGTACCGCACCGTGAATTTTGAGCCATTTCATCACGCTTTTCTGTGGTCACTGGACCCGTTCATAAATATGAAAATATGAAATAAGTAGTAAGAACATGCGGAGCTAAGGCCACTCACTGTGTCCCCGTGCAGTGCGCGAAATTTGCGATGGGAATAAATGTACAAATGTACCGCCATAGGATTGCACGTCCTTTGTGAACCCAAGCGCACGGTTCAGAAGCAAGTTGCGCATGCGGTCCATGTTCATCTTTGATGTGAACCGGCGCTTGCTGTCGTGGTAGGGCTACTTCTCCGCCTGTCGCTGGACCACTGACTCGAGGTTTGACTGCCGTTCGCGTCGGGGCGTCAGTTTCAGTCCATCGATCGAGTGAATAGCACTTACAGATCGTTCATCACATGGCACCTCGACTGTCTCGGTCTGGTCGCGGCCGTTGATCCTCCTCGTCTCTAGCTCCGTCGTCGTCGTTTGGGGTGAGGGTCATCAGATCAACGCGGTCAGTGGCAATCGGATGGAGCGAGGGAACAGGCGTGGCCCGGGGCGGGCCGTGACTTGTGTCTCCACGCTCACGTGTCATTCGGTAAATGACCTGATTTCTGGTTTGACGAACCATTTTAAAAGTGGGTCGACAAAGCTTGACGCGCTATTCTCCTTCCTTTCCTTCCCTGTCCTTTCCTTTTCTCCTCTTCCTCTACTAGTAGGTGCTTTTATGTCGGCTGCATGACGATGTGACTGACATGTGACGCACTCAGAATATGAGTGCTAACCAACATGCCGACGACGGTCGCGTCGGGCAGCGTATCGATGGCTACACCAAGTTTTGGGAAAAGGATCTCAACCAGGAGAGCGGTACCAACAATCAAAATCGTCTCGACAGCTACACAGATGTCGTCAACGGTTCGTACTTTTTTTCCCCCTCATCCCGGGTGTCTTTTTCAACGCCAACCAGGGTACTATGACGGAGCGACCCAGCTGTACGAGTACGCTTGGGGACCGTCTTTTCACTTTTCCCGCTTTTACAAGGGGGAGGCGTTTGCACAATCGCTCGCTCGTCACGAGCACTACCTCTCTGCAAAGATGCAGTTGAAGCCCGGCATGCGCGTGCTCGACGTTGGATGTGGCGTTGGCGGTCCCGCACGCGAGATTGCCGCCTTTTCAGATGCGAATATCGTCGGAGTCAACAACAATGAATTTCAGATTCACCGGGCGAGGCGGTACACGAAGCGTGCTGGCCTCGAAAAACAGGTCACGTTCGTCAAGGGTGACTTTATGAACCTGGCGGAGCAGTTTGGAGAGAACTCGTTTGATGCGGGTGCGTGTCTTTTCTGCGATAGTAGGGTGAGTCCTGAAGTGCCGTTTAGTGTACGCCATCGAGGCGACTTGCCATGCGCCGTCATGGGAAGGTATCTATGGCCAGATTAAAAAGGTGCTCAAGCCCGGCGGAGTCGTGCGTGTTTGAACGTTTTGTTGGTGACGCTAGCTCACGTTTGCACAGTTTGGTGTGTACGAGTGGTGCATGACGGACACCTGGGATCCGTCTATCCCGTCGCACAAGGAGCTTGCGCACCAGATTGAGATTGGGAATGGGATACCCGAGATGCGTCCACTCAAGGTTGCACGCGAGGCATTGAAAAGCGTCGGGTTCACGATCGAGCACGAGGAGGATCTTGCTGAGCGACCGGACGAGGTTCCGTGGTACTACGTGCTGGAGGGTGATCTCCGGAAAGCGCAGACGCCCTGGGATGTGTTCATGGTGTGGCGCACGAGCTGGAGTGGCAAGCTGGTGACGCACACGGGGCTTCGTCTTATGGAGCTGTTTGGGATGGTACCCAAGGGGACGTGGGCGGTGTGCGAGACGCTCAAGATTGCGGGGGATGCGCTGGTGAAGGGTGGGCAGACCAAGGTAAGCGCCTTTTGTGTTGGACGGTGCGGTGACTGACGGGTCCTTAGCTGTTCACGCCCATGTATCTGGTCGTGAGTCGCAAGCCGATGGCATAGTAGATTAGAGGTGTTTCCTAAAATAGACATACCTAATGGAATCCGATCTTTCGGGAGTTTCCGAGAGGCAAGTCTCGAAATGATGCAGACGATGGACGGAGATCCCAGGGTAAGCAAACCCAGGTTGCCCAAGGCGTACACGGAGGAACAGCTCGCATTTCTAAGGAGTCACATTGGCGGCTTCGAGACGAGGACGAGGGGCCATGTCAGAGGCGACGCGAAGAAATTCGCGCTCGACAGGGCCAGCGAATTTCTCGTCCGCTTCGGTCTTCCTCAGGATCTCCAGGGCGTCGACGAAGCAGAGCCCCGCTTTCGTGAGGTGCGTCACCAGCTTGGCGTCACTCCAACGCTCATCTTTGCCAGCAAATATACAACTGGTACAAGAACACCGTCGGGCGCGCTAGACGCAAGCTCGAGGGTCGCACCCGCCCCAAGAAACTCTCTGACAAAGGTAGGGGTCCTTGCCAGCTCGTCGGCCGCGCTCACACACACTCCCAGTCTCCACGTCTCCGGGTAGCCTCACTTGGAGCCCAACGCTCGCACCGTCCTTTAGCCCTACGGACCCATCCGACGCACCCGGCCCGAGCTCGCACGCACACGCACATGCGCTCCCCCATTCACACACCGCACCAGCCCCACAGCAGCAGCAACCTCCGCAACAACCACAGCCAGGCCCATCCAGCCAGCAACTCCAATTCACCTTCCAGACATCCGTCCCCGTCCCCGTGCAGGTCCCCTCACCGAACACGATCGCCCTCAACGTGACCCCCTCGGCACTCCGCGATGCATTCGCCGCCCATGCCATCGATACCCGCACCCTCTCCTCCCTCGTCCAGTCCTACGTCCTTGCCCACCCCTCTCCGACACCGCTCACCCCGGTCGTACACGCCCTGTTTGATACAGTAACCTCCTCTCCCTCCGTGTCCACCTCGACGTCCGGTTCTGCTTCTGGTTCGGGCTCATCGACCTCGGGGACGCATGCACGCACAGACGTGCTGTTTACCCTCCTCCGCCGTTTCCTCGACGCGTGTGCCTTTTTTCCCAACACCCTCGTGCACGCGGACGTCTCCGGCCCGCTCGCCGGTCCTCGTGCCATCCAAATGGTCCTCCGGAAGACGTCCGTGTGGGCACCCACCAGCGCTGGCTCGAGTCCAACTACTCCTGGCGTCGCCCCGGCACACGGTTCGCTCTCGGACGAGATGGAGCGCATCAAGGCGGATAGACAACGGCGCAAGGATCACGTGCAGTGGGCCCAGATTCATGCAGCCGCGATCGAGCTCGGGATCGTCGGGGGTACGACTTCTAGTTCAGGCGTCGGTGCTACGGCGCCTCCCGTGGGCGTAGGCCCGAACGGGAACGCGGCGTACCACGCGCACGCGTATGGTGTCGCACCGTCGACGGCTACGTGCGATACCTTTTCGGAGACGATGGCGCGCGATGCGGTGTGGGAGGCAGACGAGGTCGAGTGGGTCGCGGGAATCATCGTCTTGAGGGCCATCATTCGTACAGGCGGAATCGGTCGCAAGGCGGAGTGGGAGCAGCTCTTGGGAGCGTACGAGCGGCGGTGGAAGGAAATCAAGGACGAGGCGAGGCAGGCACTCGTGACGGTCCGTTTCCCCCCCTTTGTCTCGTGTGTTGTGCTAACTCGACGTCGGTAGGAGGTGTTGCTTGGCGCAAGGGACGACCTTGCCCGCTTGGACGAAACGCGCGTCACCTGACGTTTCAGTTTGGCTACTGATACCATGTACATGCTGCGAAAAGCGAACTATTCAAACAACACGGATTTCATCATTTACAGCGTCCATAACAATTATTAACATGTACTCTCCGTCTCATCATGCAGTCCTCTGTATTATGTCTTGCGTGTGCCATGGGCATCGAAAGTTGGGTTGCAGTGAATAGGGGGGGAAAAAAAGTTGTGCGATAGTAGTACAGTGCGGAGTGTGTCAAACAAGCAAGCCAGATGGATGAGAATCAATCAATGTTTGAAGCGCTTGGGATCGTTGCCGTCGCTCGTATCCAACGGACGGCGTGCGGTAGAATTTTGCTGTTGTTGGTGCTGTTGTTGCCTCTGAGCAAGGCCCATGCCTTGGATCGGCGGGCGCATCGACAAGCCCGAGCCCGCCCTATGACGCGCTGAGCAAAACGACAAAAAAAAAGTGAGGACACGCACTGCATCACATCTGCACAGCGCTTTAGCGCATTCGTCGGTCCTGCGGTCTGTGCCGTCCGCACACATGCCGGCGCGACGGCCTTGGGAACGTGCTGCAAGCCCGGTTTCTGCGGTCAAAAAAGGAGGGGGTTCAAGAGAACGCGCATACAAGCAGAACATTGGTTGGCGAGATGTGACTACGCTCAAGGGAAAAAACATACCGTGCCAGGCGCAGAGTGGAAACGCTTCGTGTCCTGCACTGGGGTACCCGCGCGCGCGCTCGACGTGGACGCAGTGTTGGGCCCGCTTTGGGGTGGCTGGCCTCCGTTCGCGCCCGTGCTGGGATCAGCATTGGTCGAGGATGGTTTTGCAACTGGTGGTGGTTGCATCTCGTTCCGCCCGGACGATGAACCCGCGCTCGACACGCTCCACGTACGGTCACGCACCCGAGACTCAGGCCGAAGTGGTGCAACAGGTGACTGCTCCGCGCCATCCAGTTCCGGGTCGAGTATAGGCGCGTCCATCATACACACGCCGCCCGCGCCTTCGTCATAGTCAATCGGGCGTCCAAGATCGCCTTCGCCAAGATCGACTGTGGCGAAAAAAATGCCGTCCTGAGTGCTGATCGGAAATAGGTCCTCCTCTTCATCGTTCATAGGATCGTCCGCGGTTTGGACTGGCGTTGGTTCGGCAAAGGTCACAATACGTTCCGGAGAATTGGACGTTCGAGCGAGCGGTGAGGTTGCAGCGGTCCGCGGTGGAGGTGCTCGTGGAGGAGGTGGGCGCTGGGCTCGCACAGGCGTTTGGATCGGCGTTGTCAGTCCGTTGGGTTTCAACGTGTCGACGGGTGGTGGTCCACGGTTGGCCGGAGCGTCGATCGCGCCCGATCCCAAGGTCAATGCTTTCTGGGGTGGTGCGGCAAAGGTGCGAGTAGGAGTTTGTGCTTGGGCTTGCTGGGCAGCGGCCGCCATTTCTTGACGCAGATGTCGCGGTACATATGTGATGGGGGTCTCGGGTTGGTTCCCCTCGGGCTCCACTTTGATACGAGGTTCCTCGCGCCTACTCGACGACGCCTCGGGAACCGCTGCTTTCTGGTGCAGTGTTTCCGCTGGGCTATCCGGCATGCGTTCCTCAAACTCGGGTCGACGATGCAACTCACTCTTGTCAAACTTTGCCTAAAACGACATCAAGACAACTTTACTAATCCAAGATGGTACACGCACCGGAGGGACTCTGATCTTGACGACTTCCTGCGCATATAACTTGTCATACAAACAATTTCCGAGTAGATTTCCGAAATTTCGAAGTGTCCGTTTGAGCGCGTCTGTGACCGCCTCTTTCTTGCACTAGAAAACATGAACAGAGGAAATGTTCTCGGGGAGAAGAGACCCACCTTGTCTAGCGCAGCTGCCTTGCTCTTTCCATTCTCCAGCATCCCGTACCCGACATCCTCGTGATACGCGCCATCCCTGAGCGTCACCCTGACGATGGCCGACACCCCGACGTTGAACTTTCTCGTGTCCTCGCAACGATCCACGAAATCCGTCGAGATATTGATGATGCTCGAGCTCCAGCCATTGAACCCAAACACTTCGTTGGCGAGATTGATGATCTTCCACCCCTCGGCGTAGGTGAGCTTGGGTCCACCACCGGGACCGGGTCGTTGGCTGATGTATTCCGGACCGAGTTTCTTGTCGAGTTTGGCTTGGAGGGTAGCGATCTGTTTCGAGGTAGTGCTCTCTTCGGTGAACGGGGTAGAACCGAAGAGTGTCTGGGGCATGGGTGGATGAGAAGGAATTGAGGGCGCTGGGATGCCGTGCACGCGTGTGTCGAACGACATGGAGCCGCTTGTGATGATGTTGGGTTGAGCGGGGTCGTTATTCAACGCGTTGAGCAGATGTCCGCTGAACGCGCCTGCCATCTAATGCGGGGGATGGTGATGGTCAGAAGCAAGCCATGTCAGGGGCTCGCGACAAGTATCGCGGCCAAAGTAGGAAATTGTCCACTGTGACGACACTGACACTGTCCACAAGCTCTCAAACCTGAATGCGAGATCACATTCAGAATCCCAAGCTCAAAGTTAATACGGTCACGGATCAGTCCTGTTTTTGGTTGCTTTTGACCACATCACGGGTCTTTCCAGGTCATATAGAGCAGGAGTTTGCGCCATCATCAGAAGTCAGCACAAGCGCCCGTGCACCACTATAAAATGTTCCGTTGGTGCCGTAAGGTGCTGGTGAAACTCCACGTCCTCCTTGGTGACCGACAAAAGGCGGGATGGGCGCCGGTGGTGCTCTTTCTGCCGTCCAAGAGACCTCGTTGGCACATTTAATCGATCCGACAAGAAAGTGGTACAATAACAGTCGGTGAGCGTCCCAACATTGCGCCGTGTTTTTGTCCTTGTTCATTCACACTCGCAGACTTGTTGCGCTCAATGCGTGGATCGTTCTTCTGTATGCCAAACAATAGCAAAACCGCTTTGGCCTTTCTGACACTGTGGCAGTCTTATTACGTCGTCCACTACCGGTTACGATGGGAGTATGATGAACGGCTTGCAGAGTCTCCCACAGTGGGAGTCTGCCTTCAACTATCCGTCGAGTGGGAGGTTGGGTTTACTCAATGCCATCCAGGTAAATCCCTTTCGAACATTTCCTATTCTTGTTGACGTTGGCATGCAGAACATTGGCGCGCTCGCAGGCTATCCATTCGCCCCATACTTGTCCGATGGTGTCGGTCGTCGTCGGGCAGTCTGGTTTGGTGCGGCCATCATGTGTGTGGCGACCGCCATCCAAACGGCTTCTCAATCTGTTGGCATGTTCATCGGCGCTCGGTTCTTGATCGGCTTTGGAAATACTTTTGCAGGCAAGTTCCGTCACCATCGTTATCCGTCGAATCCCCGCGTGCTGAGAACACGTTTCTTATCCAGCAAATGCGGCTCCTATGCTAGTTACAGAACTTTCATATCCAACATACCGCGCCCCATTAACGTCATTGTACAACTCCCTTTGGTATTCTGGCGCTATCATGCACGTTATTTCCACATCATGTGCCTCCTCGATCTCCCTAACAAACGGCGACATTTGACAGCGCTGCTTGGACGACGTTTGGCTCGTTCAGACTCAACAATACGTGGGCTTGGCGTTTGCCGTCGCTACTGCAGGGCGTCACTTCTGTTATCCAGGTAGCGCTGGTTCTACTTGCACCCGAGTCGCCCCGTTGGCTAGTGAGCAAAGGACGTGAGGCCGAGGCACTGAAAACCCTTGCCTACTATCATGCGGATGGGAATGAGTACGTTACGGCATCTCGTTATCAACGCGGTCTGAGATCTTCGCAGGCAAGACCCCGTGGTGCGGTTCGAATTCAACGAAATCAAGGCCGCTCTGGAATTCGACCGGACCGTCGCGTCCAACATTGGCTGGAAGTCGCTCATCGCTACCCCAGGGAACCGCAAACGCATGCGCATCATCATCGCTATCGCCTTCTTCTCCCAATGGTCCGGCAACGGCCTCGTCTCGTACTACCTCGCTAGGGTCTTGGAACAGATAGGGGTCACCAATTCGAGCACCCAGCTTCTCATCAACGGATGCCTCCAAATCTGGAGCCTTATCGGCGCTCTGTATGCCTCGTACGCCGTCAACCGTCTCGGACGTCGATTCCTCTTCCTCTCCTCGGCCGGTTTGATGGCGTTGTTCTACATGGCACAAGCGATTTGTTTTGCAGAATATGCAAAGCATGGAACGGCCGCCGCGGGGCACGCCGTGATCGTGTTCATCTTCCTCTTCTCGTCAGCGTACGCTCTCGCGTTCAGCCCGCTCGTCATCGCGTACACGGTTGAGATCCTACCGTTTAACCTCCGCGCCAAAGGACTCTGTCTCTTCAACTTTACCGTCTCACTCGCACTCATTTTCAACCAATATGTGAACCCGATCGCGTTGGACGCACTGGGGTGGAAATACTATGTACGTTCGCCCTCGCGCTGGATCGGGTGCCCTGACTGATTCGATCCGCTCCGGACGGGTTTAGCTTGTGTACGTATGTTGGCTCGCGTTTGAGTTTGCTTTCTTGTGGTTCTTTATCGTTGAGACGAAGAACCGGACGTTGGAGGAGACAGCGGCATT
>JBBPTZ010000045.1:0-18079 GCA_038094315.1 Phylloporus cf. tubipes
TAGTCAACAACATTGGTCCTCAGGTCTCGTTCCCAGTTCGTACGTTTGCACCGTTTTCTTAGCCTCCCGCGCCAAACTCACGGTCATGCCATCACAGCCCAAGGCATTCTGAACTACAATGGTGTGAACACGCTCGCCGTTTCCTTGTGGGCTCTAGATAAGGAAGGCGCGAAACTGAATTCGCTCTCACTCCAGACGACGGCAATGCTGGAGAGTAGCATGCCACCGGTTGTGAACCAACCTATGCCAGGTTGGACGCAGAGATGAGCATGAGGGTATAAACGGGCGGTGACAGAATGCATGTCACTACAGTACAATGTAATACAGTGATGAAGTGGTGGACCAAATAAGAGCGTACACTTCCTGAGGTTATGTAAATTAGAGTCAACGATGCAATCCGCATCCCATCAATCACTGCGATCAGAACGTTACTATCGTATCCAAAATGGTCATTCCCGCATGCTCCACAGCGGTGACCTGTCTGCGCTTGTGCTCCACCAGTAGACAAGACAACACTATCATATCTCTTATCTCGATTATTTCGGGTTTGACAGCGAGATATGCAGCATGCATCAGAGACCCCCCGAGATGCCTACAGTTGTTTGTGAACCATGCCAGAGCGGCACCGGAATGGCCAAGTTCATGCAACTACACGGTGTCGACTATGCTGTTAGCGGCGTGCAAAACATGGGAACGACGAACCACGAGTTGTCCCGCGAGGTCCGCCCTCCATTCCAATTGCCTACCGCACACGTTAAATACAAGGGGACTGTCGACACCTCGCGTCAGTGCCAATCTTTATACACGAATCACTCACAAAGTCGACAGTTTCGGTTCTTTAAGCCAACTTGCGAGCTTCATCGGGCTCGAACCCGGGAAAGTGATCTGATCGCGCCGAAACTTGTTGCGCGTAACAGTTGCGAGCAAGTAGTCTCCTGCGTAGACCGCAGTTCTGTTATCGAGGGTGTCCACGGAATAACTGGGCATGCAGGCGCCCATGGGGCGTAGTGTTGTGTTCGTCATGTCATCTCTGTCGAAAATGAGAACGAGAGTCCCGTCCGAAGTAGAGGGACTAGAAGCGTCGACCAGCGTGAGTTGGGAATCCATGCAGTGGGCGGTTAACGACTCACAGGAGTCTTATACATCCATAGGAATACACTAATACAGCCGGTTTTCCAAGCGAGGGTGTGTTTGATGGGGAGTCTACGTCTCTCCGGGGTACGCGGATGAGTCGAGGGGAGCCCGGTGTCAGCTCACAGAGAGGTGAACCACATGCGATGTAGACTCGACATCCGAAGGAGACATCGCCGTGACCGTGAGGTTGGAAAACATATGATGGACCGGCTTCTGGGACACAACGAAAACCTGAATGCACGTCAGCCTAGAACAGTGAGGTCCGAATTGAAGACAGCAAGTGGCGTTACCTTGCTTGTATGGCAGCAGAGTGTTTCAGATCTGCAAGTCTACACGTAAATCCCCGTTTTTGCCTCATGCCATTCAAGACGGAGCAACGCCGCTTTTACCCGATCTAAATTCAATATTCAGCACGTCTATCGTAGCCGTGGTTCAGACTTCTTATCCGACTTTCCAATCGAAAATGTTGCTACAGCGTGAAATCACGAGACGATTTGCCAAGCCTGCCAAGCCTGTCAAACTTGTCGGTTCATCGTTCCGAGCGTTATCACATCCACGTGTGTCACGCAAGCAATTCAGTACCCGCCTCCAAGCAAATAAGACCCTTGACTTTGCTTCATGTTATTGCAAATGTGCAACGTTCATTTAGTTTGTGAGTACAGTACTTACCCTTCTCATCCTGCTTGGAATCCAAGTACTAAGGGCTCGTTGCGTGCGGTAATAGACGGTTTGATTTATTAACCCCCTGTTGAACATAAGAGTCGAGGCTCACCACCATCCTCAAAAACTACACTCCTGAAGCCCTCGTAACACCTCAGCACAAGCTCGCGGTTGGCATTCCATCACTGCGTGCCTCAGTGCGCGCAGGGTGTGCCGATGGACGACGGTAGGCGCGATCCAAACTAAGTGCAATTGTCCAGGCCCGCGGCGACAGACCTTTGGGAGGATGTCCACTATCTTAATCCCGGGGATTACCAGCTCTGCCGGCAACACCAGAAAAGCTCGCTAACTCGTTTCGCGTTGTTCTCCTGAATAGCCCCGATCGCCCCTGCAGTCAATTGAGCCTCCGGCTCTGAGGGGTCTTACCCTGCCTGGACAAGGAGTAAGATCTCGAAGTCGACGTTCATGGCACGTCCGTCCGTCTTGGCGAACACGAGTTGACCACACACGTTCAGTCGGATGCCCTTCCCGTGACATCCGTTTCGTACCCCAAAACGCGTCATCCACCTCCGCCGTGATCTTTATCGCGGGATCGATCAGAGAAAACATCCTGGGCACGCGATCTTCGTGCTGAACGAAACCTTGAGGCCCTGCATATTCTGGGAGCCTTCCCTCGAAAAGGTGTTTCACCTTGTTGCTGAACGTTGGTATTGTACGCCGCTAGTTCGTTCTAGGACCATTCATAGCCAAAGTCTGCGGGTCGGGCGACGTCCAGTGCCATAGCTATTTTGAAGAATAACGTTTGCACTATCGATGTAAAGCTTGGTAACGGGGAGCCGGCGATGAGCTGAGAGTCGAATGTTGAACGCGTTGATGGCAAGTAAGATAAGAGTTTGAGATAGGGGATTCGTGCCAATCAGCTAATCAAAGAACGAGCTATCCATAGTCACCCGTATTTCGGCAATAATGATTGAGACAACGGAAAGCATCCTGTAAATAGAATACAAGGTCATAGGTGCATCAAAGCATAACAAATCAAGGTCCCAGCAATGTAAGATATACGACTATACAGGTGGGAACACACCACAAATCAGGGATACCTAACCACAGATACCCTCGCCAATGACGGTACCGCAATGCTTGCATTGCACTCGGCGATCAAGAAGACAGAGACCAATTCCGAGGGGGAACCACACTATGGCTGCCAAAATTCCTAAAACGAGTGAGCCGGCGCACTGGCTTCCAAGACGAGAGCAGCACTCACCGAGTATACCAAACTTGGTTTGTGGCTCGTGACCACCGCGCTGCAGGCATACCATCTCGGGATGGTCTGGAGGTAAGAGGGATGCCAAGTGTTCCCCGGTGACGGGGTTCTGATAATGGTAGACCCTGGGTTGGGGCATCACGGGGACTGGTGCGACGTGGAGGGTCACGGCTGGCGGGGGTGCAGGGGCGTGATGCCCTGGTGGCTTGGGTTGCTGCTCGCCAGCTGGGCTAGGCGATTGCGCCTCTTCTCGTTCATGACGTTCAGCGTTTATCACCAGCCAGTTGGGGTCATACTTACTGTCGTTCAACCCTTGTCCCGCTACGTGCTCATAGGAGGGTGGGTTGTCTGTGAAACTAACCTGTGAAACGCTGTCAGGATTGGGAATGACGGCGATGAACCGATACACACCATGTTTGAATTGGAGTCGACGATCATGAGGAACAAAGCGTCAAAGAGCCGACGTAGCACACGACTGCGGCAAAGCTGTAAGGTCAATCACGTGATATATCTTGTATTTGTACGTATTTGCGCAATTGATCGTTTGTTGACAACCTTCCCTTTTTGGAAGGTTCAGACTCCTCATTGCACACGATTCAATTTTCGGGCTTTCCGTGATTGACTAGACACCGTCGACATGGATGGTAGCGCCCCCTCTTCAAATGATTTATCTTCAGAATCCATGACCTCTAGAGACTAGTTCGCTCATACCCACATTTCCTATGTCAGATTCTGATTTCTCTTCTAGCTATGCCGATTCATATGCGCATTTCGGTGCGAGATCGTCCACTGAATGTTTCTTTCGGACGCCTCATATCCTCCATTCCATCCAACAGGAATACACGAAGAGATGTTGAAAGACTCTGTTCGGACTGGCTCATATCGTGCAGCGATCGTGGATAACGGGCACCTCTTCAGAGGAAAGACCGTGCTCGATGTTGGCTGTGGGACCGGCATTCTCAGCATGTTTGCTGCAAAGGCCGGCGCAGCCCATGTCGTTGGTGTGAGTAGTTTTGCCGGTGTCACGGCAACAGACACCTGACCACCTGCTGACTTTAGATCGACATGTCAAACATTATTGATCAAGCACAAAAAATCATAGAGGTTAACGGCTTCAAGGACAGTGCGTGTCTTCTTACGGTCGCGTTTCATTGCACGTCAACTCATGCCAACGTGTCCAACCAGCCATTACCCTAGTCAAGGGCAAACTCGAAGACGTCGAGCTACCAATAACGCAGTTCGACATCATCATATCTGAGTGGATGGGCTATTTTTTGCTCTACGAGTCCATGCTCGACACGGTCCTTCTAGCCCGAGACAAGTATTTGAAACCTGGTGGGCACATGTTTCCCGACAACGCAAGGATGTTTTTGGCCGCGATCGAGGACCAGGACTACAAGGAGGAGAAGATTAACTGTGAGATTCGGCCGCGCAGAGGTCTATTCTTGTCTAATCGCTCGTCCTAGTCTGGGACAATGTTTATGGTTTTGACTACTCCTGCATTAAGGGCATTGCACTGCGGGAGCCATTAGTCGACACTGTCGAACTAAAATCAGTGGTCACTGATCCATACATGCTAAAGGTTGGCAATCAGTTCCGCTCAACTTCATCAATGTCGACCATTAGCAGCATATCAACTTGCTCACTGCCAAAAAGGAAGACTTGACTTTCACCGCACCATTCACACTCACCGCGACTCGGAATGATTGTATGTGTTATTTATTTACTCAGTTTTTCCCACTCGACTGTTAGTTTTCAGACATACACGCATTCCTCGCGTGGTTCGACATAACGTTTGACTGCACACATAAAAAGGTTCAATTTTCGACTGGGCCTCATGCACAATATACGCATTGGAAGTTAGTGATCTGCTCTTGCGTTCGCTCATCGAATCTGCTTTAAATGCAGTGCTGACGGATCACTTCAAGACAAACCGTGTTCTACACCCCTTCCACGATCACAATTTCGGAAGGCGATAAAGTAAATGGAATTCTCTCGTGTGCACCGAATGCGCGGAACAATCGGGATCTGGACATCACCATTGAGTATACCGCAGGCGAAACTACAAAAGTAGATTACAAAATGTGCGTTTTTCCCCAGTGGTTCTCCTACTTGAGTGAGCGCTGATCGGTTGTCAGGTCGTAATCGGTTTCATTCCCTTGTATCTACGCGATCACTATTTGTGCAAATTATATCCCTCGCGCATACCTGCTATCTTCTCTGTCTTTACTCCCATGTTTTATGGGGTTGACGGAAACATAGGTACTAGACGTGTATCCCTGATTATATCGATACCGCAATCTTCGGTAATGATAGATTGATCCCCCGCCCCATGGACGAGCCGGCTATATTCAATAAAAAGCAGAGTCGGATATTATTGCATACACGACAGAGACCTTCTATAACTTCTTGCTGCTGATGATCATAAAACAAACGTATTCGTCGCCCAGCGATCAAGCGCGTCGTTATATTCATCCGGCTTCTCCAGCTGTGGCCAGTGCCCAACATCGAACTCTACAATCGTTAGACCACCTTTTGCATACTTTTCGATTTCCGTTATGGCAAATTCGCGAAAACAAACATAATCGTATTTCGCCACAGCCATGAAAGCTGGTTTTCTGATCTTGATGTCATCATCAGATACCGCTTCGTTGGAGGTTAGTCATGACGCTGCATTGGAAATAGAATGAGCGATGAAACTCACTTGCTTTGATACCATTGTTGACACCTTGTATGTTACTCCTGTACCAGTTGAGAGGGCTGTTTAGCCCTCCTTGAAGCAGTGATGTTTTGATATGCTCGTAGTGCTTCATTGGGAACGCTTAGCATGCCTCTCCGAAAATGGCGCAGTCACCTACCTCCGGAGTCACGTAGGGTGCCCTTGAAAGCCTCTTCTGTTGCCTGATGAACGCCTCGAACTCACCAGGCAAGTTCATATATGTCTTCCATATTTCGGGATCGGCGGGATAAGTGATGTCGAGAAATGAGTCAATCTATTTTTCACGTGAGTAAGTTGGAAGCGATATCAGCCAACTTACGTTCGTTTCGATCATCCTGGCGGCCGTCGGGCCCTCTCTGCCGAAGAACTTCCAGTACCCCATCAATGGGCGTCCATACCTTTGCCTCTGAAATTCGAGGATGAGATCGAGTGGCGGGAAGACGGAAGGAGGGTAATAAGTGACCGCGGTGAAGCCGAATCCGAGAAACCTGTCGGAATGCTTCACGGAGAGAACGCTCGCAATGACCGAGCCCCTGTTTCGTTTGTATTATGTCAGCAAGATCATGCGGAGATAAAGTCACGTGCCAGTCATGTCCGATCGCTATCACGTTCTTGACGCCCTCCTCGTCGAGGATGTCCAACAAGTCCTGCCCTATTGCAGTGTGCAAGAAGTCGGTAGGGTTATTTGACTTGGGTTCTGTTCGTCCGAATCCGAGAAGGTCGGGAACGACCAGTCCATATCCTTTTGGCTGGAAGTAGTTGATCTGCTGATACCAGTCATATGACGTTGATGGGAATCCGTGGATGAACAAGAACGTGGGTTTCCCTGGAAGCGCTTCAGAGAAGAGATAGTGATACACAAAGTTTCTCGTCGTCTGCTTGAACTTTGAGTGTATCTTGTCCATGACGACGCGGCTGGTGCAAGGGCAGCCATGGATGAGGGATAATCTTTTTATATTCTGTCTGTCCGATCCCATGCCACTTTGATGTCAGTTCAACTTCCGTGGCGTCAAACGTGTCCCGATCTGAAGCCCACTCGCACTGCCTGGTGATAATTCCGGGTATCCTTTTCGCAGGCGATGTGGTGTAAATTGGCATTTATATCCAGCTCAGAAAGCCACAGGACCTGCCCAAGGTCACCGATCAGACAAGATTCCTTTCCCATGAAAATCAAGAGGTAGCGGCAATTGGGTTGAAGTGGAAATTCACCATTTACTTTTTTTGGGCTTTTTCGTACTTTTCCAATTTGTGGAGTGCCGAGAAAAGCACAAAGCCGAAAAACACAGAAAAGCAGTACAGAGTGCAACTATTTGGCTATCATACCAAGCACCGGGTAAAAGTGTCGAAAAGTACAAAAGCTTGCCAGTAGCATGAAAAGTATGTACATACTATGTTAGTCCAAAATCCTGACAAAAAAGCAGAGAATGGCACGGGTATACGGGCAGCGATGATACCCGTACCGACGCCCGTACTCCAAACGTCCGGGGTGCCCGGTGCCCCATCATATGACTGGCCAGCGCTGACAAGTTAGAAATGTAGCGCAATGGATAATTGTATTACATAATAGATCCTAGAATGGTAGGCGTTATTGTTTGGAACAACAAAGGAACGAGCCTGAGGTTCCCAGCATACCGCCATCAATGAGGCAAACAAAATACAAAGGCATGTCACCCCTTTCAAATCGGGTCACTACGTGCTCTTCTCTTTCTCCGTCTTCGACCCCACCTCTCTCTTTCTTGACGTCGCAGGCCGACAAATGTTTCCACCACCAAGATTCACGTCTCCACCACCAGGCTACGACGCTCGCTCATACCCAGCAACTTCTTCCACGTCACTCAAACCGTACCTCCAACTTCCTCACATTCTTTCCCTTACATGGCTGGCATATCCTATCATCTCCTTGGTATTCGTTATCTTCAGGTTACAGCTTTCTTCGGACGAAGCACAATCATCGGTCGCCAATGCAAAGGATAATTTCCTCACAGCTTGTCAGGCTGCCGAACACTCTGCGACTGCGGCGGCCAGCATGCCACGTTACTTGGCCATCGCCACCAATCAGCAGTTTGCGGATGCGGCTAATGGGACCATGAATGGTGCTCGTGAAGCTCTTATCCTGGCATTGACGTGCATGGAAGCAATCATCAATTTTCTCATTAGCATCTACCGTTCCACATTCCTCTGCTTCCTCGAGCTTGTTGTCGTCGGCGGACTGGGGCTCCTCATTAGCGCAGTTCAAGAAGTGCGTCTCATCCCACTACTAACCGAGACTCTTACGAATTGCCATAGATCACTTCCTTCTTGCAAAACACAATTAACAGCATCGTCTCAGGTCTCAAGAATGATGCCAATTCTGTGAACTCTGCCATTCGGAGCGCTGTGAATTCTGTAAACTCGATCAATCCCTTTGGGAAGATCCAGGCCCCACAATTTGATGTCTCTAGTCTTGATTCGCTCTCGAACATTACGATCCCTACCGACTTCGAGAACGCGTTGATTAAACTTAACAACTCGCTGCCCACTGTATCCTCTATCAAGAATACTATTCAAGATCTGTAAGTTCTGTCGATTCGTATTAATGAACACTTTCTTATGCCTATCAGGGTCGATATGCCGTTCGAGGCCGTCAAGGCTGACATTAACAATACATTTCTTGGTCTTTCTTTCGATCCTGCGCTTCTTCCCGTACCCTCACAGAACTCCGTTACTTTCTGCAATAATCTTGATACCTCTTCTTTCGACAATCTTGGGAAAGATCTCCTCCAGATCACGAAGATCGGCACAATGATTTTGATCGCCGTCCTCTTTTTAATCCTCGCCGCTCATTGCGTGTTTGAGTGGTTCAAGTGGCGTTCTCTTATGTTCCACCTGCGGTTCACGCGCGAGGCCTGGATATCGGATCCAACGACTATTCATACAACATTCGATGGTGCTCCATCGGTGACGCTCACGGACCACAATCTCCTCATGCTTCAATGTGACGCACAGCATCCGCTACTCACTCGCATTGCTTACGCTCTAGCCGCTCAGCTCCACTTCACGGCTTCCCAGCACATTCACCTTCGTTGGTTCCTGCATTATATATTTCATCCTCCTGCGCTTGCTTGCTTTCTCATTGGCTTTTTCGGACTGCTCTCCGTCCAAATCCAACTGGTTGCCATTGGTCCCCTTGAAGCTCACTATAACGCTCAGGTTGCTGCAAGCGTGCAAGATATTTCGAATACAATCGCCACGCAAATGAACAATAGCATGTACAACCAGTCTGCTGCGTATGCCAATGGCATCAACACCAAAGTCGAGACTGTTCAGTCCTCCATTAACGACGGCCTCTTCGGCTGGGTGAATGGTACTACTACCACGCTCAACAGCACGCTCAACAGCTTCTACAGCGATATTCAAAATCTCGTGGGCACTGTCTTCAACGGGACGATTCTCGAAACGCCAACGCAGGATTTCATCAAGTGCCTGATTGGTTCCAAAGTTGATGCCATCGAACAGGCGCTCACTTTTCTGAACCAGAACCTTAATGTCAACCTTCCCAAGGTCAACGAGTCTGCCCTTGTCCTCTCACCTAAAGACGTCAATGAAATCGCACAACCCATTTCCACTGCTGCTATCGGTGGTAGCTCGGGCAACCCTCAAGGTCTTGTTGGCAGACTCGTGGCGACCTACGTCGGCTCGTTGAAGAAGGAACGATTGATGTTCTGTATATTCATGGGATTATGGGGGGTGGTTGTGTTGATGGGCATCGCCATCTTGTTTTGGCATTCATATGTTAAGGGCTGGGTGGATGCCTACAAGAAGCGGAAATGGAAGAAAGAACAGCGGGATGACCTAGAAGGATTCGTCGTGCCATCGAGAGAAGGTGGATGCGTGCCCCAGGGGGGGAATATGAAGGACGGCGCGAGTATACCCGACTCTCTTCCCTTGCGCTCGTTTACGCCGCTTCCCGAGGTCCGGACTCCCCTCAGCGTTGGCCTTTTCCGTTGCCAAAACCAGCCCGCTCAGAAAAGCTGGGATAGTTTCTTTCACGAGCGTGCAAACGACAAGTCGCAGTCTGACGGGTCAAGGTTCCATCGTATTGTCAGTCGTCCGATGAAACTCAAGAACCTTGGCAAGCAGGAGGACGAAAATGTGCCTGAAACTTCCGAAAGAAGCCACTCTGAGGATAAGCCAAAGTCCGTCTGGTTCAAACCTGTGACTGGATTGTTTTCGAAGAACTCGGCGAATAGTGCGCCCGTGGTCAGTAGGCCTACCCCAGACTCTCGTCCACCTCGTCTGCAGTTATCGATCTCGATTGAGCGAGCTTCGATGGCTACATCGAAAGACTTTCCGAAAATCGACAGTACACCCTCCCCTGAGCGAGAACAACCTTTGGCACATGCCCCGCCAGCACCCCCCATATCCTCTTCGGTGAAATGCATCCCTCCGAAAAAGGCTATCCCCCTCGCTATACCCCCGCCACCTCCTGGCCGTCCGCGGCAGAACGCCGATGTTCCCAAGGACGTCGGATCTATTCCTGATCACGGCCCATTGGCCGTACCACTTCATGCTGCCTTTGAGGAACGTCCAGCGTCTAATAAACCGGTTCATCTCGTGCTCTATCCCAAATTCCTCGGTTCTTCCTCTGATGCCAAGAGTTTGTCACCCGCTCCCGTGCCAGGCAACCGACCGCCAGCAGGTCCCATCAACCGGCCGACATCACGACTTCTTACGAACACGCACGTATCATCTCCAGGCGACCCAGTCGACCCGTTTGCTACGCCTTTTGATGACGATGCTAGCATCGTCAGACCGTTGAAACCAAGGAGAGTCACGAATCCTTTTACCGGCTTTGCCTTGTAATCCTTGCAATATCCCGCGTGTATTATGGCACTTTATCACTGACACTAGTAGTTATCATTCTTCATTAAATGTATTTAGTACTGGCACCCCCTGGACCACGCACTTGACATCTGATATATCTTTAGTGGATAGCCCAGCTATTCTGCTCGCTCGTGCAGCGCACAATCAAGCCTTGATGTCGCGGCCGCGTGGATGGTTGTGAACTTGGAGTGAGAGGTTTCCTGCACCAATCAAACAAAGATCTCGAATATTGCAGGACACGGTAAGCGTCGATGCACGACACTTTCACACCAGCTTTAGAGTCCCGCGGTGAATGGTGGCACCAAATTTAGCATTCCACCCCGTCTATGCACCGGCACCGAGCGCACTCCTCCACAAAGATCCTCCGACGTCTCCAAGAACTCTCTCTATCTCGACCTGTTCCAAATTAAGGATAACCTTCCGCTCGCCTACCGGTTTTCGTGCAGCTGTAAACCCATCCTCCATGAGCATCGCCCGCGATGCAAGTAGGGAGTCCAGGACCAAAGTGAGTTCCCCTGGCGTAGGTGTGCGTGTGGACACTTCTTCTCCAAGGGTCTCCACATAGATCAGATGCTGGCGCTCAACCTGTTGAACGTCACCAAGGGCACGTCACTACGCGGTATGAAGAACCCACCTCCCCCCACCTGATTTCTTCGACACCTTCCCTTTTCATACACTTCACCAGCGCAGCTAACATAATTCTCTCGTGTAGACTCAGTTCCTTCAAGAATGCAGCCGTTGGACTATTCTGCATTACTTTGATAACTTCCTTCACGTCCTCCGTGCTCGCAATCTTTCCCTTTGGATGTACAAGTTCGACGGTACGTCTGCAGATGTCCAAAACACGGCGAGCATCGCCTGAGATAGAGGACACTTTCATGGAGGCAAACTTGACACCATCAGCAGTAATGACATCACGTTGGTGTTGCGGGGGGAGGTCTTCTTTGGCAGCGAGAAGACGCGCGTGTACAATTTCCTGGAGTTGGGTGGTCCCGTATGGCTGAAAATTTATTCGGGTCATACCTTGATACCAAGGCTAAGTCACGTTAATGGAGAATCATCCATATACTCTTACCCAGTCGGCTACGGACACGCCCGCTCATGGCCCTCTCTGGAAGGTCCATTGTGTTCGCGACTGCAAGGACAACAAGCCTCGAACCGGCCAAAGTTGGCCAATTAAAAAAGTTATAGACGACATCTTGTTTTGTCGTGACTAGCTGGTCCAGCTCATCCATTAATACGACACTGGCATACCAAACATAGATAGTTAGTAGTGGGGACCGATGACGAACCAGCACTAACCATGCATGACCACCTGGACCCGCTCTAAAGCCAGCACTGAAGTGGTTGCTCAGTCGCTTTAGTGCTTCCTTCGAGCTGACCTTGAGATGACCATCCATGGAGACATCGTGCCCCGATATCGTTTCCCAAAGAAGGTTGTAGGCCGCCGCTGGTTCGGGGATCTTCAGTCCATTGATCTCGACGTATGTGAACGGGATCGTTTCCTGCATAAGGCCCAACATCATAAGCAACAACCACTAAGCTAAGGGACCTAGCCGCACCCCATTCTCTGCCATGCGCTTTAGTTCGCGTACAACGGCGTGAACAGTGGCCGTCTTGCCAGTTCCAGGAACTCCTGAAATATCTAAGCGAGCGGGTAGTTAAAAGCTATTGGGACAGGGACGGGAAATATACACACAAACACATCCGCCGCTTCCTTCTTCGAGAAGTTCTTCTACTGTTCGCAAAATACGGTTGTACTCTTCTCCCCGGCAAGGTAGAATGTCTGGACGTGCGGCTACATGCAAAACATGCATGGCTCTCAACCACGCGTCTTGGGGTAACTTCTGTAGTTGCTTGTAATGTTCTCGTGTCAGGTCCGGAGGTGGGACGCGCACAACTGCTGCTTTGCGGGTGTTTCTCTTCCGAATGGCGGCTTTAGAGTGAGGAGTTGGTGCAGCCAGCTTGTTCGAGTGACGTTTCCGAGGCGTAGACTTGGATGGGGTGCTGGCTACGCGTTTACGTTTTCGGGATGGTGTCTTGGGGAGATCATCCTCGAGCACTTCTCTGTGAACGTCGGGCTCAGAGTCTGGATCCTCGGCACCCGGAATGGGAAGCTCGTCCTCGTCACTACTTTCTGCAGGGTCTTGATACTCATATTCAGTATCTGCTGCCTGTGTTGAAGACTCGTCCACCTCGATGATCTTCTTTAGTCTTGGGTGTTTCTGAGCCTGGGCTGTCTTCGGTCTTGGGGACTGTGTGTGAACGTTCCAGGATCTTCCACTGACTTGCTCTTCATCTGAATCCGAGAGTGCGCGTTGTTTATGAAGACTCCAAGAAAAGTCATAGTAGAGGCCTTTCCTCGAATCAAGGGCGAAGCGACAATAGAAAAGCGCATTTTGTCTGAAGTTTGCTGGACGTGCATGCTTAGGGTTCTCCTTTGGGAGAGTTTCGGTTACTGTGCAGTGGCAAACGACATTCGAGGGTGGCAAGATTGCTTCCGTGTCAAGGGTAAAGTATAATTCGTTCTTTTGACGTGAATTGGGTGAATTGGTTGGGGAAATGTTGCTTGACGACCCACCTCAATGTGTTCCCTTCGGGGACGTACGCGAGGAAGTTCAACCGGTCGTTGAAACCAATGTATCCGAATGAACATGTTCGTCTGTGCATCCAACTGGTCTGTCCTGAGTTCCCACATGGATGCAATAACCCCAACACTATGATACGTCGCGGTCCCCGTGGAGACGCAGACTGTATCCCCGACTTGGAATACATCCCGAGTGCTCGCCTCAGATCTCGACCGTGGCTTGGACGGTGGCGGAAGCGATTTGGAGCGGGTAAAGGAGCTGTAAAACGCGGTCTGCAAGTCGGGCGTGGGCTTCCAGTCTTCGTCTTCTGCCAGGGCCTGGTAGTCCTGTGGGATGGAAGGTCTGAGGTAGAATGGTTCGGATGACCAGGACGTAGATTTGTCCGCCCATGCTGTTGGGTGTACGGGAGTAACGAGTTGCTGGTAGCGTTTCGAGCGACGCGAAGGCGTTGTCGACATGGTTCTTGAAGACGCGTCCGACGTCACGCGTTTCAATTACGCTTTCGGACGATCCCTCCGATTTCGATCCTTGTTCGCCAACTTTGAACATCGTCCTGGTGAGCGTCGCACAAATTATCCAGTCTCGCCGTTCCAACTTTTGCCGCAGAGAGTCATGCTCGTTTTCTATGGATCATCCGCGCTCTCGGAAACAAGGCGTCAGATCCTTTTGCGCGACATCCAGACGATATCCAGCGACATCGTCTCTGTAGATGCTCTGTTCATCCATCTCGTCAAATGTCGGGCGCAGGCGTCCGAGCAGGAGCTCAGAAACGACCTGTCCTCTCACAGGAAATCGCTCGCTGCTCTCCTTGACTATGGCGACAATGTCCAATTACCCACCACGGCAGACACCGGGGACATTGCCTATGTCATCCCAAGACCAGGCTCTATATCACCCTGGAGCAGCAAAGCAACTGATATTGCAGTCATCTGCAATCTTGGAGAGCACGTCGAGAGAATCGAGCGAGGCATCGCATACACTTTTCATTTACAACAGGAAAAGACGTTCAGCAGCTCAATTCTCTCCCAGATTTCCCATCTACTCCATGACCGCATGACGCAAACTATCCAACTCTCTCTGCCTCACGAAGACTCGATATTCAAACATCAAGATCCTAGCGCTTTGCGGACAGTCGATTTGGTTGGCCAAGTCGATGGAATAGCAGGTGCCACTGAAGCCAGACGACGTCTCTCTGCAGCTAATAAAGCACTGGGCCTGGCTCTCGCGTCCGACGAGATTGATTATTTAATCGATGCCTTCGTTACTGGTGCCTCTCCCATCAACCGCAATCCCACCGATGCAGAGCTCTTCATGTTTGCGCAGGTCAACTCGGAGCATTGCAGACACAAGATTTTCAATGCTTCCTGGGCTATCGATGAAATCCCTCGCGACAAGTCACTCTTCCAAATGATCAAGAACACTGAAGAGAAATGCGCCAACAAAGCCATCTCTGCCTACTCAGATAACGCGGCCGTCCTCGGAGGCCCTACCATACCTATATTTGGCACCTGGGCACAAGGATCTGCCGGAACACGCGTCTATACATCGGGAGAATTCGGGTCTAATCCCATTCTCATCAAAGTGGAGACCCACAATCACCCTACAGCAGTTTCTCCATACCCTGGGGCGGCAACAGGTTCCGGCGGTGAAATTCGCGACGAAGGCTCCGTCGGTAGAGGATCTAAGCCTAAAGCTGGCTTGGCTGGTTTCACTGTATCTAACCTTCGTATCCCAGGCTATGAGCAGCCATGGGAAACTGACTTCGGGCGGCCACCTCACATTGCATCGGCCCTAGAAATCATGATTGACGGCCCACTTGGTGCAAGTGCGTTCAATAATGAGTTTGGACGACCGGCCCTTACTGGGTACTTCCGTACCTTCTCTGAGTCCGTGCCCGCCTCGGAGGACGGGGCAAAGGAAATCAGGGGGTACCATAAACCTATCATGATTGCTGGTGGTTACGGGAACGTACTCCCAAAATTTGCAAAGAAATCCACAATCGAACCTGGCGCAAAGATCATCGTATTGGGAGGCCCCGGAATGCTAATCGGGCTAGGAGGCGGAGCTGCGTCCAGCCAGGTCTCCGGTGCTGGCTCTGCAGAGCTTGATTTCGCGTCGGTGCAACGCGACAACGCGGAAATGCAGAGGCGGTGTCAGCAGGTTATCGACGCGTGCATAGGACAAGGAGATGGGAACTTGATCCAGAGCATTCATGATGTTGGGGCGGGCGGACTATCCAACGCTCTACCAGAGTTGGTGCACGACTCCAGGCTCGGAGCGACGTTTGAAATACGGGACATTCTCGTTGCGGACAGCTCCATGTCGCCGATGGAGATCTGGTGCAATGAGAGTCAGGAACGATATGTACTTGCTGTCTCCGCGGAAAAGGCCGGTGATTTCGAAGCGATTGCAAGACGAGAACGGTGCCCGTTCTCAGTCGTTGGTCACGCCACGGAGGATGAAGTATTGATCGTCACCGACCGCCTCCTTGGCCAGGACGTCATCAATCTAAAAATGTCCACTCTTTTTGGGAAGCCACCTCGTATGTCCCGAAAAGACAAGACGCGAAAGATTGTATTGAATGACTTTGACACGTCCCTGTCCACATACCTCCCCAACATCACGGACCCTATGTCAGCTGCAGTGGATCGCGTACTTCGCCTTCCGTCTGTTGGTTCAAAGTCTTTCCTGATCACTATCGGCGACAGGTCTATCACCGGGTTAGTTACGCGCGACCAAATGGTTGGCCCTTGGCAAGTTCCCGTCGCCGATGTTGCTGTCACACGCTCTTCCTATGGTTTTGGCCTCCTTGCTGGCGAAGCCATGGCGATGGGAGAGAGAAGTCCCACAGCTCTCCTCAACCCTGCTGCATCGGCGCGCATGGCAATCGCTGAATCTTTAACTAACATTGTCGCAGCGTCTATCTCAGAAATCTCTCTCGTCAAGCTCAGCGCTAACTGGATGTGCGCTGCGTCAAAAGAGGGAGAAGGCGCGGGATTGTATGACGCTGTCACCGCTGTGGGTTTGGAGCTTTGCCCCGCACTCGGGATTGGTGTACCGGTCGGCAAAGATTCCATGTCCATGTCAATGAAGTGGAAGCAAGGGGACGAGCAAAGGGAAGTCAGTGCACCTTTATCGCTCATTGTGACCGCATTTGCACCCGTGGACGATATTTCCACAACTTGGACGCCTCAGCTGCGCACGGATGTAGGAGAACCGACCGTCCTTGTATTTTTCGACCTTGCAGGAGGGAAAAAGCGCATGGGCGGATCGGCGCTAGCGCAAGTGTTCAAGGAAATTGGATCGGAGGCACCGGACGTTGTAGACCCTTCCGTGCTCAAAGCCTTCTTCAGAGGCTGCCAAGCCGCTAGAAAAGCTTGCCTGGTCCTTGCGTATCATGATCGTTCTGATGGTGGTTTGTTTGCCACCCTTGTCGAGATGAGCTTCGCTGGCCGGGTTGGCGCAGATATCTCACTTGATTCATTGGGCCCTTCTGGAGAAGCTATCGCAACACTGTTCAATGAGGAGCTTGGCGCTGTCATCCAAGTGCGCAGAAATGCTGTTGACGAACTGAGGTCCACTTTCGCGAGTGCAGGTTTCCCTGCTCTTTCGATTTTTGAGATTGGTAGTGTGAACGAAGACCCCACCAATCAAACTTTCGTTATCCGTGAAAACTCTACCATATTGTTCTCTCGAACTCGAGGCGACCTTCAGGAAATCTGGTCGGAAACGTCGTTCAGAATGCAGAGCCTTCGCGATAACCCTGCCACTGCAAAACAAGAATTCAATCTCATCAGCGATTCAAGCTACAAGGGCATATACTATGACCTCACTTACTCGTGCGGCTCATACCATTTCGGTAATCTGGCGTATCGCCCAAAAGTCGCCATTTTGCGCGAACAAGGTGTCAACGGTCATGTCGAGATGGCTTGGGCATTCGCCGAAGCAGGCTTCGAAGCCATTGACGTACACATGTCTGACATCTTAAGCGGCAAAGTCTCTTTGGTCAACTTCCGGGGGCTAGCCGCTTGTGGCGGCTTCTCTTATGGCGACGTCCTCGGGGCCGGAAAAGGCTGGGCTCACTCGGTTCGACTCAACGAACTAGCGAGGAGGGAATTCCAACAGTTCTTCGAAAACGAACGCACATTTACACTCGGTGTGTGTAACGGATGCCAGTTCCTCAGCCACCTCCGTGACCTGATACCTGGTACGACGAACTGGCCCGATTTCAAGCAGAATGCCAGCGAACGATTCGAAGCGCGGGTTTGCATGGTCCAGATCTCGCAAAGTGACGCTACGCGGCGTTCCGTGTTCCTCCGTGACATGATCGGCTCCAAACTGCCCGTCCCTGTTGCACATGGAGAGGGACGGCCGTCCTTTGCCAAAGGTGACTCTCAGTTGCAGGCCTTGCAGTCCGCAGGTCTCATTGCCACCCAATATGTGGATTCTTGGGGATTGCCGACCGAAGTCTACCCCATGAACCCCAACGGAGGGATCGTTGGTATCGCTGGGGTACAAACACCAGACGGAAGAGTGCTTGCGTTGATGCCTCACCCTGAACGGGCAACCACTCTGGAGAGTAATAGTTGGTACCCGCCTGCGTTCCCGGGTGCTAGAAATGGTGTAGGCCCGTGGTTCAAGTTGTTCCAGAGCGCGAGAGCCTGGGTGAATTGATGGTGAGTTATTTCGCGTTGTACGCTATTCAAGAGTTTGATGCAGCCGTGGTCAGATCTCCCATTGCTTTTTATTTGATGCTATAAGCTATTCACAAGTTTGATGGATGTCGTCAGAAGTAGAACCAAAAGCTCTGAAAAAATATCAATGTTGCACTGGAAATACTTAAATGTATCC